>BHDV01000456.1:286251-316321 GCA_005406045.1 Adoxophyes honmai
GGGGGGGGGGGGGGGACGGCGCCCGTGACGTCACCGACACGCCTCCGAGCTCAGTAACGACGAGGTACAGACGCGGATATGAGGGAGTTAATATAGTAAGGGCGTAAGTTTCACGGATGGCCATTCTTTGGATACTCTTCGAGTCCCTTAAGAAAGTAATGTATTTTTTTGCCACTACTCGTTGACGCTTGGCAGCCTAGCGGTTTGCCCTGTGGCCTTTCACACAAAAGGTCGCGGGTTCGAAACCCAAGCTCGTGCGTCTGGATTTTTGGGAGTTTTTGTGCGTAAACGTATTTGATATGTACAACTAACTATTATTTGGTGAAGGAAAACACCGTGAATAACTGTAACGTTCCTAATCAGCACATGACCCTCCTAAATAATAATTTATGTATTGATACACTTAGGTGCGTAGTTTGAAAGAAAATCTTCGCTTCAAGATTTGTGCCATCACGTAATGTGTTGCAAGTTCCAAATTATTATTAAGCTATTATTCGATTACTAATTATTGAATTACCTAATGAATTTTCAGTTATCTATCTAAATCAAAACTGATAAGGCAGTTCCAATTACAACAAATACGTGACTCGTGTTCGAAGATTTTCATCGATTCTAAAAATAACTATGACTTCATGCAACTACTCTCTCTATAATTAAAAACCGGCAGATATACTCGTTTGTTTATGTTGTCCGCTATAGGTATTGTGGAAGAGTCACGGAATCAGAAACCGATTGTTTTTATCTGTAATTAAGTCACTTTGATGTAAAACAGTAGGCTTAGCACAGCACCATTTGCGCGTAGGAATGATACCTGTCATTTTCTGGTATCTCTAGTAAGACAGTGACAAGTATAGGCTATGGTAGGCCAGCGGGAAGTAAGGTGTACCTTGGCGTATTTGAATGCCTACGGAGTTGTCTAACTCAAAACTTCGTTTCTTTATTATTCTTAATTATCATTACCAAAAGATTCAAGAAAGAAAGAGAAAGTTCAAGTTTTTATAAGTACAATACATAATGTATTTGTGGCGCTAACATAATTGTCATTTGTTACCTAGTACAATTTTCAGTTGACAGGATATTCCTATTTTTTTTGTAACATTTCTATTCACGCTTGTACTTAAGTGACATTTAAAAAATGAATTGCCGCCTCGCCACTCGTTACTTACCCTGTAACCGGAGAAGCGTGGTTAAGTTTCAAATGTAGGCTACCCTACTGGATCAACCCATTAAAATACATGCAGTTAAATCTACTAAGTACCTTAATGCCATTCGGCAATCATCGACAATAATCGGAATTCCAAATTTAAAGTAAAGCTCTTATCATCTTTTTTTTTTAAACTACAGCTCACCTCTCACGCTAAGAAAGGGCCCGGATTTTATTTCGTTATTTAATTTACGTACTTACAACTTAAAAAGTCGAGTTACAGTTAAAACAGCTTTATTTTATTTCTGGCCAGTCCGAATGAATGAAAAAGAACAAAACGGCTATTAAGAAACAATACGTGGGAAGAAACGACAGTTACTGTCAAACTTTCCGAAAATCTGATTACAGTCCGCTGCCACCGCTATCGTAATAAAAGTCTTACAAATTATCACTTTGTTTCGCAAAACCTTTCTTCACTCGCAAACTGATTTTAATTCTGAGCGATTATGACGACGAATTCAGAATACTGTCTTAGATATAAAAGCCGTCGTGTCGAGCCAAAATTTCGTTTGTTGTTATTTGACTAAGTTTACCGGAAAATATAAATTTCCAGTCACCTATCCCATAGTTTAATAAACTTCACATATCTAACCCTTCCAATGGCGTGGAATTTTGATATAAACTCCGCACCATGGGGGTCTCGATTTTCCATATTAACTTGACACTATATAATAAACAACAAGCCTATTTCCCCTATGGGGTAGGCATAATACACGATCGTTACTTAGTCGAAACTATGACTATTTCGCGTTTTAGCCACATTTTGCATAACTTGAGGCATAACGCATAACTGGCAGGGTGACAGGTTGCTAACCTATTTTTAGTTGCCTTTTACGACGTCCGTGGATGAAGTGGAGATGCATATTCAACTAAAAAGAGAAAAAAAATATTCATGTATTAAATCACTCTATTCGCAAGTAAATCAAAAGCGGATAAGACAGACTTATTAAAGAAAAAACTCGCTTGGTTTGAATTTAAAGCCACCACACGGGAAATAAACATACATGTAAATATACACGTGGGACCGTTTTGATTTTGAACATGTTAAGGGCAAAACTTTGAAACTAAAGGAACTTTAAACAAGTCCCTTGTGTTTCATCTTTGCAGTTCAGGATAGTTGGGATTCTTTGCAGTCAATTAAGAGGTTTCGCGGCCTCGGGATCGTTTCGTGTTAATTACGAGAGATGTTTGACGCTTTGATGTTCATGTGGTTTGCGATGTAATAGGAGTAAGAGGTATTGAATAGGAACTATGTATCCGGGTAGATTCTCATTTCTAAATCTACAATAAACATTAATATTAAACTACAGTAATAATTTCTTTAATATTCTTAAAAACACTTGGCAGTCGAGTAAATAAAAAATGGCTTGGCTGTTGCCTAATGTAAAACTAAATGTGTTTCCTTTGTCACCTCTTACGATATTCACAGAAGTAATTGAAATAGTAACGGTTTGTCTATATACGACGTTTTGGGAGCTCTACCTATTCTTACTTGATGCGTAATGTGTATAAATGTAAGTATGATTAATTTTAGAATTTAGATATGAGTTGAAAATGTTGAAATCCTCTTCTATATTTGGTTTTGAACCAATTTGGTCCAATTAGACGAAAATTGAAAACTTATTTTGTAAAAGTAAGCTTTCATCTTAATCGTGATTTCGATATTAAGCACACAACAATAGTTGCTTGAACTAATTATTTGTTTACAAAAAGTCCAAGCTACCAGGAAACTTCCATACCTTTCTCCATAATTCTTTCGTATTGAAAAAGTAGCAAAATGGAACTTCATCGGGTTATTTCTGCGTTTACTTTCAGCTCGAGATTGCGGCAGGAATGCTCCCAAGAATGTCACGAACAAAGTTCTTATGACCACAAGTTGAATGGCGTAGGTTGGAAAATGTGTTCTCAGCGGCACATTGATTTTCCTTTATTTTGCACCTCAATGAAACGGGGCAAAGCGTGGGTATCCCGTAGGCGTATCAGACGTTTTTATTACGCGAGGGTGCTTAAGCGAAAAACGGGTTAAGTTCACTCGGGTTTTCAGTAATTTTCATCATTGTTATTTGCTGCCCTTTATTGCAACACCGTGTGGTGTTGGGATTAGAATTACATTATTGTGTGGGTGTTGTAAGAGTCGACTAGAGATATAGGCTAAGGCATGATCTTGACTTTTCTTAATTTTAACGTTTCGTGTGCTCTGCCTATCCCATTTGAGCATGCAAGTGTGATGTTGTTTGCGAGCATTAGGACGGAAATGAGATGTATTAAAAAAAAGGTTTTTCTTCCATTTGCTATCTTTTCTATGATGTATTAGAATTTTCTACTTGCACAACCTAAGCAGACGTCAAGGGGTTGACGGCAAGGCGTTGACAAGGGGTTGAGGGTTGTTGTAAGTTTCAATTTAATGCTCTGTGGATAATTGCAATCGTCGTTTTAGCTGAAGTCTGACTGTTTTTTCCTTTTTATTTTATTTTGGTGAATCGTTATTTTTTACCTTCTTTCTTGTGTTTATGTGCCAGACGTTACTCAAGAAGGAAATAACTACTGTTATCGTCAGAATTTTAAATTTGTTTATGTATAGACTCTACTTATTTCTAGATTAATAAGCCTCGAGGCACGTAATGCTGAGGATGCTAGTTCGAATCTAGAATATTTATTTCTTTGCTGTCATCGTTTTGATTGATAGGTACGTTAGTTTATGTATGCTTGATTCATATCTGATTAATTTAATTTAAATATTTTCATGGCAATTAAATTACTCCGTCGCTATGTGCAGGCTTCAACTTCGATTCCACTCATGAATCCGAAATATTCAGAGGTGCCTGGGATTCGAATCCACGACCTTCTGCATGAGAGGTCATAAGTCGTACAGAATAAGAAAAAGAGTGATAAAAGAACGAGGTGGTGCGAAGGTACATATAGTGACTAGGATAGAAAAAAAGTAAGCTGAGCTGGTTTGGCATTTTGAGATGACGGATGAAATAAGATTTACTAACCGCGTAGATGGGTTTGTTGAAAGGAAAGACCAAGACGTTCCGTGACCAAATCGGGGACGTTTTAGAAACAGGTCAGGTCAAGAGTACCCGAAACCGACGAGCATGTGTGAAGAAACTAATGAATGTGGATGAAGTAAAAGAGGTATGTCTTCGTAGCAAGTGGAACAAAGTCTCTGCCTACCCCTCTGAGAAAGATGCGACAGTATGTATGTATGCATGCTTTCTTTCTCTTGGTAGTCATCATAATGTTAAGCCTACCGACAAGTCGTTGAGAAGCGCTACAGAACTGGGTTATCTGTAAGCATCACTTAGCAACTACAGGCTTCATTGTAACCTGGCGCCGGGCAGCGGGGGCCCGTGACGTCACGTCTAGACGTTTTCATCGTGACGCTGTGACGTCATCACGTCACTGCTCCCACGATCCGCCTACTGATTTTCCTTTCGTTTAAATATAAAAAGTGGGTTAGTGACAACAGGAAATGGAATGTTTTAAATACACTCACGGTCAATGGAAACGGGTTGTTTTCCTTAGAAAATTGTATGGAATCCGACCGTTTTTATTGTCCGTATGTTTATTGTTCAGGGCGTTGTTTTTGTTTGATAAGCGTGCGCTTGACACCCAAAGAAACAACAGGAAATAATTACAATGTATCACTAAGAATTGATAAAAAATGAAAAGAAAACTGTTTATGTCGATTTATTTTGAAGCATTTGAGTAAAAGTCGATCAAAAGTAACGGATAACTTTTCATGAAAAGTATATGAAACCCATTATTTTTGCTCATCAGTATGCAACGCAACAAGTGAAATAAAAGGGATACATTCGCGACTATATATCGAAGCTCTACTTGTTTCGGGACAATAAGACCCATCTTCGGGAGCTAACCTCGATACAAAGACGTGAGTGTATCAATTTTATTTCTCTATACTATAAAATGCAACGAGTTTTTTTCAAAAGGCTCGTCAAATATGTGCCCTGTTTCCTTTTAAGGGATTAGTGTGGCTGTTTATTGCTCCTCCATTTTACCTCCTTTCATGCTAAAAACAGATAAACTCTAAATATTACATCACAAGACTCAATATTAAAATACGAGATCAAAAGATCTTCGAATTGCAAAAAGTATACAAGGTTTTGAACAGGCTTCTGTAGGGTATGATTTTTATCACTTACCCTCGACACAAAAAGCGAAGTGTTAATGTCTCTGTTTCTCTCTTTTGTTTCTCTAAGTTGATTTGGTTATATTGATTTTAACTTCCACGATTGTCACATTGATATTAAACTAGAAAAATTACAGCAATTAGGACCACTTTTTGGTTTCTGTTTCAGCACACGTGTGTTTAAATATAATATTGTTAGAGGACAATGTACAGGACATGCTTTTAGATCAACAGGTAATCCTTTTATGGTGTCTAGACATCATAATCGCCGATAGCAATTCTTTCTATGATAATTCTTACTTGATTGATATGACATCACCACATCGGAATATTATTACGTAACTTGACATTTTTGGTACCTAATGATTTTACAGAACGTAAAACTTAATATTAAAACTAAATAAATTTTGTTATGGCCAAATGAGTAGGGCCAGACCCAACAGTAGATGGCGGGACGACCTGAATACTTTTCAAGTCGATTGGCAGATGCAACAACAGGCCTTTTCCTAACAGTGGAATATACTATTAGGCAAAAAAAAAAAGTTAACAAATGTACAAGTATAGCAACCTAACCGGTCCAGCGATGTCTTTTAAAACCTGACTAAAAGTAGTCTATCAGCCAAACCCACGCGAACTCCAAGTAGATATTTATTGAGCATTAAACTTTTACTATTACATAAATAAGACAGATCGTGAGCTCTAGACTGTATGGCCACATTCGCTAAGCTAGCATGCTAAGACGGTATCAAGAACTGAACATTCAGTCTCTTAAAGATTAGAGCAATAAAGACTTTGTAATTGCCCGTGTGGTATCGGAGAATAACACTTCTTCACTTTCTTCCTTGGCTATTGTAAACGCGAATAAGGACATAGGATTTAAGATATGCTTTAGGCTTCAAAACGTAGAATAGTCATGTAACTTTCGTGTGTCCTTTGTAAGTAATTTTGATTGAATTAAATGGTTTGGTTTAAAACAACAAAACAAAAAACTTTATCTAGCAGTTTTACGTGTCTTTTCCAAGTTTACCAGAGCATTGGAAAAACCATCTTTGCCAAGAAGAATGCGACGCAATAAACTCTGCTGAAAGTCACTTTTCTTTTGCTTGTGTTGTGTCATGTTATGCTGTTTCCGTGTGATGTCGGGTTTAGAATAACACCGACATTTTCTGCGGATGTTATAAGAAGCGATTAAGAAATATGTTAAGATATATTTTAGGCGTCAGGCTAAAAACCTGTCAACTTAAAACCATAAAGTGTTTTGTCTATGTAGCGTTTTGTGTGCTTTGCCTACCCCATTTGGAACAGGCATGATGTATGTATGTATGTTGCTCCAACTATAATCAGAAGTGAGGCATCTCAGTCGTGACAAGTGATCGTAAAAGCGCATCTCGATCGTGTGAGGCGTTTGTCAGTTCCTTGCATTACTCACGACCCAATTGGAGCATGTATGAGGTGTCCCACATCGCATATTGCTACAACAGCCCATACCATTTGCATGTGTCTTATGACATAGTGTGTTCATGCCTTTATTGTAATGGATTGTCCAGGCTTGTTGGCCAAAGATATTCCGTGTAGTGTGTTTATTGCTTTAATGTGTTTTAGTTATTGAGCGCGGTCAAATGTGGTCATTATGAGTCTTTATTTCGATTTTAGATTCGGTCAAAGCTGAAAATTAAGTTTTTGAAATTAAGTAAATCTGTAATCCTGCAAAATGCTTTAATTTTTGAAAGGATTAGACAACGTGTTGATACAGTAAAAAGAGATGGGTGGAGGACGAAGTGACTTTTAAGCTACCTATATTTTTAGTTTTTATACAATCTTGCCTAATTGATTACTTGATCAATGAATGTTTTAGTCGTTTGTGAAATAATATAAACGTAGAGTAGTAAATTATGAGATAGGATTTCATATTAAGGTGAGTTCGGTAAATGTTTGGAAGTACACTTTGGAGTGAGCGTATCATCATAGATCTAGTTTTATTGATAAGGAATATAATATTTTGGTAGCAGTAGCCTATAAAACCTTGTTTTCCAATTGATAATTCAATTGCCTTCTCAATCCTTACTCATTTTCTCATGGTACCTAGCTATAACGAATATTTTGAGCGACAGGCTAGCAATCCGTCATTAGGTATATTATACCTCTTAACTCAAAACCTTAAAAAAGCTAGAAGTGGCGTAGTTTGACTATGTAGCATATCGTCTGCTCTAACTACCCCATTAGGGAGTACATGTGTGATGGATGTATGTAAGAAAATGCAGTTCTTCTGGTTCTGACACTACGTTTCAACAAACCAGTACGAGTAATTACGCCAAAAATGTTCTCGTGCTACATTTACTTGAGGCTGTTGAGTTAACACTCTTGTTTACAACTTCGCAGGTTTTACGATTCTTTAAGACACGTTCATTCGATACAAGCGAATGTTTTATGCCGCGGTTGATATTTAACGTTATTGCTTTCTCGTTTTATCGGATCAAATCAACGTGGTGACCTTTAATAAATTAACTCGTTTCTTAATAAAGGGTGTTTGAGAATCATAAAGTTTTTAATAGTAATAGTTGGTATGCCAAGTGGTGTCGGGTTTAGAATAACTCCTCTCCATTTCTTCCGCGGATATTGCAAGAAGCGACTAAGGAAATAGGTTGTTGTATATTTTAGGCGACAAGCTAACAACCTGTCGCTATAATACTTCTTAACTTAGGATTTAAACATATTATTATGATAGAAGTGGCTTCGTTGTACAAACTTTTGCTCACTCAAATCCATATCTGCATACGTAATACAAAGAACATCTTGCTTGCTTTACTTAACCCGTTTAGGCATAAACATGTTATATAGGTAGAGCACACGAAACGTTACAGATACCTACAAAAAGTAGGGTAGTACTTTACAGTAGTAAAGAGGGAGTTTTAAGAGCACTGGCTAAGGTGCAACAGGTGCAACATAACGTGACAATTTATAAAGTCTTACAATTGCAGGATTTTAACATAAACAATCGGTAACCTAAAATCAAACATTTTAGACGTTGTGGTAACTCCCAGATCTAGAAGGGAGGAAAAGTAATCTGACGTTAGGGCGTGACTATAAGAACCGCTAAACGTGGGCGTACATCGTGCAGATTCCATTCGAGAACAAAAGACAGTTATTTTCTCCACCTTTTAAGTAATTTTGACGATAAAAGGAAAACAATTTAAACATTAATTCCTCAGCCATTTCACGTAGGCAGTCGCGATCACCATAAAATAATAGACGTTGATTATCTCTTCCGAGTAAATTACTTACTTTGAGGCTTACGTAGCGTTTTATTTTTATATCTTTATTAATAGCTTTATTGGTACTATCCACCGTTTCAACTCGATGGGTTTGTACGTGTACTGTATGCGCCAGTGGCGATGGTAGTTTGAGTCGATACATTGCCTGTCTTTTTCTGACGTCTGTAGTTAGATAGTGACAGGTATAGTCTATCTACCCGCATCTCTTCTCGTGCTTTGTTGTGCTAAGCCGGCTAAAAGAACACTGTTTAGCTTGTTACTAGACTGATGCTTTGATATAATAAAACTATTTTAGTACAAAGACAATTTAAAAGTAGCTGCAGTCCAGGAAACAAACGTAAGTTTGTGTCTCTTTTGTGGACATGGTGAAAGTTAAGGGTTTATAACCATTTATTGTAGTAGGAAATGATCAAATGAATCTATTATGCCTCCCCAGCTTTTAGCCCCTTCAAAAAAATCATAAGAATCACAAGGCCTTTGCTAAAACATAATTCTGGAATCAATACCCGTTAAAAACAAAACACGCCAGTAGGTACATTCTAAATTAGAATTCTACAAAATTTTCAAAACATTGTATTAAAACCGTCCTAGGATTCGTAGCCATGTAGAACTATGCATATGCAGACCCTCTACAGTAGTGATTGATAAAGATCTCGTATGCACTTGAATAGTCATTACATAGTGACCCGTGGATCTATTTGACTTTTAATTACTTCCATAAAAGGAAAGTGCATAGAGTTCTCGCAATACCCTCGATAGGTATCATTAATTGCCTTTGGTTATTGTAAATCTAATCTCAGTTCTATCTAAAGGATCTTATAGAATAAGACTATTAGTGTAGTGTCCAAATAATATGAAAGTTCTTTATTTTCTCGACAATTCTTTGTTTAATTAACATTAATTATTATTATTTATAACCCAAACGCTCATGCTTTATATATCTATGTCATAGTTGTACCATTGAAACCTCTCATTGTAACAAAAAATATTTGGAAAATTCTTAATTTTTTTTAAGGACCAGATAAAACAGGCCGTTGAAACGATGAAATTATCGCTACTAAAGGTATAATTAAGCAACGACCAGACAGGAAGACATCTGGTAAAGAAAGTTTCTGGTCATCGCTGTATGAAGAATAAGATTCACGTTTTTTTAAAGCACTAAGCTTTTTGCATCCCCAGACCACAGAGCAAACAACGACCAATTACGCCTTGTATCTTAACAAGAGCCCGAATATGCTCTCGATCGAGATAATGGCCGATACGAGAACGGTACCGAGTGAACCGGATGCGAATACTATCGGTCGGTGAAAGTAGATCTCACAAAAAATGATCCCATTCCTTGCGTTGCTTATTTCATGAGACATTCACTAACTGGTACCAAGAACTCTAGAACATGCCCCGTTTCGAAAGGACTTCGTTTCGCGCGTGATGTGCGGATTGTGAGGCAAGAGTCCCGTCAATCTTGCGCTTGACTGTGCTACAGGATTCACCATCTCGTTCTATCATGCACGTGTACCGTTTGAAAGAATGAAATGGAAGACGTGATCGCGATGCTACGCGCAATTGGCAAAGACGACGGGTCACGTCACGCCGATCTTATTGGGCATTCTGCCTGCACTACCAACTGTTACCAGAGCAGAGATTTAGGTACATACTCAGCATATATATATTTTTTTAAAGCAAAACACATTTTTGAAACAATAGCGAATCGCTCATCTGTGAAAACTTTTATCCGGTATAAAATCCGGTGTTGACGTGCATACCTACCTTTATTTATTGTTCTCTATTAACATGGCGGCAGTTTGCTAATCTATGGTCATTTATTTCAAACATTATCACTTGTCAACACCTCTTTTGTTTCTGCGCTCACGAGCAACGAATCGTGTCGTATTCCATATGACTTTCTAAGAAAACCGATCCGCTTTACATTGCTAGGGAGTGCCAATAATTTCAATAGAAGCATCAGTTTAGAACAGCGGGTTTTATTTAACAGAAGCGATGATAGACAAGAATAATTTAAAAGTAATACTGTCTCCATGTTTAAAGCAGAGTAATATACACAAAAAATTTCGTAATCTATTACTAGTAGATAATAAAGCGGTGGTTTTAACCTAAATCGATAGCAGCTAGAATTATAGGTTTGATTGAATAATTTAAATTCACAGGTGTTCTTGTTGACCTTTCATCGACCGGCGGATTATTAAAAACAGTCGTTGAGGCAAACCTTCACACGGCGAAACCAATGAACAATGCAATAAAGACGTATAGTTGGCACCGCGTCTAATTGATTAATTTGATTTCGGGTACAAACTGCGTGTTGAACTCTCGCTCACAAATCTCACAATGTTATCTCCGGCACGCTCTGAGGCACACAATCAATGGCTAAGAAGAAATCTATTCTCAAAAAACAAAATGAAGTTGATGATAAATTTTGCATTGTAGACTTGACGTGCCCAATTAGCTCGAGTGCTGTACCATTACCAAGAGTTTACGGTGATCGTATTCGCTTCACGGCGTTGACGATATGTGACGATTTTACTTACACGAGTGACCGCTAGCGGCGTTGTTAAAATTCTCAATGCAAATGGTTAACGCTAATGTTTTTCAACCTGGCGGTCGCGGCCTCCTGGGGGTCGTAACACCTCTGCACGGGGGTCGCGACTCCCGCAAATAACATCTCTGCAAAAGCTGCAAAGGGGTCGCGAGGGGTTTTACGATTGAGTAAGACGTATTCTTACGAGCATGTCGTAAAATGCGAGTAAGGAAATAGGTTATGGTATAATTTAGGCGAAAGTCTAGTAACCTGTCACAATAATACCTCGTAGCTTGTGTGTGTGTAAAAAAAAAATAGTCAACTGGTATGGAGTCTTGTTATGAAATTTTATAATTTTGAATCGAAGTACCGAAAATTAAATGGGGTCGTGTTTTTTTTACATACTAAGGGGTTCGAACCATGAAAAAGGTTGAAAACCACTGGCGTAAACTTTACGCTATCGCTAGCGAATACAGTAATTTTGAACCCATGGTAGTGGGTACTGAAGGAGTGAAAATTGCTAAGACATAACGTATCTTGAGAGGCCCTTTGAGGTAACGGCGTAAACACCGGCTTGCCACGGTAGCGTGTCATTCAGTTTAACAGAATGTTTACTTCTTCTTGGTCAGTTTGGTAGCTTAATTTGTTTACAGGTCTGTAATTTCGACACAAAAAGTAATTTCCGGCTTCAACTGTCATTTTTTGTCGTCAAAGAGTTGAAACTGGACGAGATAAGCGGGATTCGGTTAACTTTTCACGAGAAAGTTGTCGTTTCAGCGACTTTTAGCGCAACTTTCTTATTAGATTTCAGTTCCTTAGTAGGTATGGTGTCAGGCAGGCGTAAAGTAACACCTCTACATTTCTTTCTTGGATATCATAAGAGGGGACTAAGTCTCTGCGGCAATAGAACTCTCTGACCGCGGCGTTCTGCTTTGACCGCCGCGGTCTGACCGCCCGTTGTGTGCGTTGTTGTTAGAGATCGGTACGTTCGATAGAACGCAGAACTCAGAACTCGGAACTCCTGACCGCTCTCTGTGTGCGCACGCTATAAGGAAATAGGTTTAGGTGTGCTTAGGGTTGCCAACCCTACTATATAATATAGTATCCTACTATATTAGGGGTCCAACTGCTATATTTTTATAAATAAAATATAGTAGGCAAAACTACTATATTTTTATCATCAAAGTCGCTAAACTTGGTTTCTATTTTTTTATCACACTTTCAGAATATTTCTGAACGAAAATGTTACTGACATTTATATACACCCCGCAGTGCTTGTATTTGTATTTTTAAAATAATGCAGGACTTATTACAAAATTTGAAACAAAGAGAAAATGACTTATTTTTTGGATATGAAACTAATAAACTGCTCAAAAAATTAGAGCAGGATTTCCCAGATTACTCACTAAAACGAATTTCAAACTATTTATGACGAAAAGTCAAAATTATTTAAATAAATGGTTTGATTTCTCAGAAACTAACTGGCTTTACCTATTAAAACATTTTGATTTAACAACCAAAATCGATTTTGAAAAATTTGAAGCTCAAATTTTAAAATTAGTTTTAAGCGAAAAGCTGAACATAAATTTTGATCAACTTTACTCCAAAACGATACATTTAAATGCCATAGTTGACAAAACACTTAATGAGGATAATTTTAACCATAAGACTACAGTCGAGAAATGGCAACATGTCTTTCTTTTAGGTTGTACAGAGCTCACAAATATTTTGAAAGTTGTCTCTTTTATTTTGTCCATTCCTGCAACGTCTGCGTTCACTGAAAGGATATTTTCAGTGATGAATATAAAGTGGCGTGAAGAACGCAACAAAGCAGGAATAGACTTAATAAAAGCAGAACTATTGATCAGTATTAATTTGAATCTTGACTGTCTTTTACAAGCTTTGACAATTTCTTGAAAAACAAAAATTTGTTAATGAAAGCTCAAAGCAGTAAAAAATATATGTTTAAAAAAATAATTAAATATTATTTGAAACCTACTATATTTTTTATTAATAATTCCCGAACTACTATATTTTTATGGGTTCTGAAGTCAAAACTACTATATTGGGTCCAAAAAAAGTTGGCAACCCTAGGTGTGCTTTAGGCGACAGGCTGGCAACCTGTCACTACATAGGTACAGGTACCTCCTTCATCTATTTGTAAACACGAAGTACATAATTAGTTTTGTCTATGAGGCGTCTACCAACCCCATTCGGGAATACCTGCAGGTGTTATTTTACGTAGATTTCAGTTGTTTTTTTGGGTTCTGTACCCAATGGGTACAAACGGGACTATATTATCGAGAGTTCGCCGTCTGTCCGTCTGTGACCTGGCTGTATCTCAGGAACGGTTATAGCTAGACAGTTGAAATTCTCACAGAATTATGTATTATTATTGCCGCTATAGCAACAAATATTAAAAATAAAATAAAATAAATATTTAAGGTGGGCTCCCATACAACAAACTTGTTGTATTGCAGTTTTAAAGAACTCTTCAAGTGCGAATCCAACTCGCACTTATTCTGTTTTTACCATTTTCTACTGCGTAAAAAGCAGAGTATAAGAAGTGGCGGCCATTCTTTTCTCTTCGTCAATCGTCGCCGCAGGAACTACGAACAGTTGACTGCCGAATAATGAACCGAATTTGGCAATTTACGCGATCGCGTGGTGGAACAATCGGGTCGCCTGTACAAATCATTTACGTACTAGAAGTACACGCGGTGTGGATTTTATCAACATACCATTTGAAGAGTAAACTGAGGCTTTCTTTCGGTGTTATATCGGTTTCTGTGTGATTTATGGCTACTGTATGCAGGCGTACAATCACGCCTATGGAAACAAATGGGGTAGGGAGAGCACAAGAATTGTTACTTGGACAAAAGCGTGACTATTTCACGCTTCGAAGACGCTTCTAGCACAATTTCAGGTACATGAACGAATGACAGGGGTGATAGTGACAGATTGCTAGCCTGTCGCCTAAAGCATGCCTAAACCTATTACTAGTACCTATGTCTTCAGTCGCCTTTTACGAAACCCGCGGAAGAATGGGGAATTGTTGTTGTAATCCTACATATAATATCACACAATCAGTTATTTATGACATTGAAAACAGGCTTTCATGAGCTTTCATGGTTTTATCTCTGTAGCATTCTTACGCCTGCCTACCTCATTTGGGAATTCAGGCGGATTTATGCCTGTTTGATTATTCTAAATCTGACCCCTCACGGGGAAGCCCTGTACATTCCAATTAAAACATTTCAAGTGTACTTTTCTCACACGACGCAAGGACGGCCGTGCGATACTATCCAGTTTATTATGCAAGTTAATGTAGCCGCGTGAAACCAGCTTATTGGTGGTTGCGTCATGCATTGCATGCACGCGCTTAATTGTGCGAAAAATCTAGATTGCTATGACCTTTCCTATTTTCAGAACCGTAAAGTTAGGTTTAATAGGCGTGTTATTGCCGTATTAAGGTAAACCGGGTGGGTCTTGTACCATTTCAAAGACTGTAATGCAGTGTGGGTTGTTAATCAGTTTCTTTTTTCTGCTTCTAAAGTAGCAAAATTAGGCTCTAATAATCCCTAATATTCACTTCTGTATACAGGTGACTTCAAATTGATAATACGAAAATAGTGCTTCATTCTTCATGCTAAGTAACATAATGCATTTGTTCAATTGTTAAAATTAACCCGATAAAATTTAGGATTTTTATACTAGTGAAATCAAATCACGGTGAACACTTCAAATTTAATTCGATTGATTAAAACAAATGAGTTTGTACATTCCATTGTTCAGCATTAGCTGAGTAAGAAACACTTATTTTTTATCATCAATTGGAAGTCACCTATACAAGCAGTTATAAAAACTAGTACTTGTAAAAATATATTTTTTCAATTTGTTCTACTTACAATGTGGATTCTTTAGCGAGCCAGTGTCTCCGCCAAGACACAAGATATCATCATGAACTCATTTCGACGGCATTCTGACACGAATAGCAGTGACTGGAGCTGCAAGTGTCATTAATAAAGCACATAGATGTAGGTAGAGCGGTATATCGATCAGATATTGCCAAACCGGCAGTCTGCAGTCACGCGCGCCTAATTGCCAATGCACACGGCTCAAAACATGTAATAACATTTTTTATTTGTTTTAACCTTTCGAAAGACAATCGGCGTGATCGTGCGAATGTGTACGAAAATGACAGGCGGCGGCCATTTTGTAAAGTAAGTTACGAATTTCGATCTCCGGCTAAAGGTTAAACTTCTCGACTTTCGATGTTCACACAGTAAAACAAGTTTATTGGCTCCGTTTATTACTTCTGTGCCTTTTTCTTGGGCTGATCGGTAAGAATAAATACGATACGAAGTAGATACTTTTTTGTGCTATTTTAGTTCAGTCAATTTCACACTTAAAGTGAAACTCATACACTGGCTGAAATTGATTATATTACTAACCACAAAAAAAACTTAGTGTACATAAATAAACACGCCTGTTCCCAAACAGGGTAGGTAGATCATACAAATCGTTACATAGACAAAACCATGTGCCTATTACGTATGGTGTCGGAGTTGGAATGACGCGTCTCTATTTCTTCCGTGGATGTCGTAAGAAGCGATTAAGGAAATAGGTTTAGATATGCTTTAAGCAACAGGCCAGCAACTATTCACTATTGTAACTCTTCCATTTGGCAGTGGCTACAACACGTAGGTGGAAAGATACTCATAAACTAATTTCCATAAGCGATATACATATTCATGACTATAATAAATTTATATTTATTGTCCTATAATAGAACAATGAATAAACTTAGCCTGATTAATTGTAATTAATTTTATAAGACGTTCAAGTCAGTTTTTACCTATTTAAAGTGTAAACTAATAATGAATGAGCTCGCTCGTGAGAAACCCCGCAAAGCTTGCCGTTCCCACGACGCAAGGATGTCTTCATAAAAGGTGTGAGACGATCTACTTGCTCCCATTTGGTCTAATCGTATTTCATATCTTGAACTACCATTTAAATAAAAGACAATCTATCTTACTGGAGTTGGTAAATGTCATATCGACGGTTGAAAGGCAAAAATGACCAAGCGACATATTGGCAACTTTACAGTAGAGCGATTTAAAGTTTTTTTTTTCGGAAAAAAAATCGTCTAAAATCGCTTATTGGTCGTAGATACTTGATTCCAACGAATTTTAAATATAGTGTTAAATCTTTATATAGTAGCATTTAAGAATTATTAAATTTCTCAATACTTTAGGAAATACTGTCGCTAGGTAAAATTTTCATCATAATCACAAACAGGTAAAAATTACTTAGTGACAAAATTTTCTAATTTTGAAACATGTAAAAATAACTAAACTCTAGGATTTAACATTTTTTGACAAATAATAAATGTTTAGAATACATGTAAAATTATCGATATAAAGAAGTAAAAAACATTTCTGTTAAGCAAATTTAACCAACTTACAAATTAAGTCAGTCAAATGTAAGACATTTTTGATTAAGTTACAAAGAATACAAGTTTTAGTACGCAAAGTTAAGGACTTTTAAACAAATATTTTCATCGTCAACTTTAAAATAGTCCTTGTAGTAATCTTCAACCACTAACTACTGAGTATGCACAGCCCAAAAGTCCTCACGTTTATGGAAGCAGTGGCGGCAACAACAACAGCAAGAAATAGTAACCTTAAAAACCACCAGCTTACGGAGGACCCGACAGAAGAGACGAAAACACATTTCCTGAATCTTCTCGTCCATGGAGAGCCTGGAAGACCCAGCATTCGGTTGCGATCAGTCAGGTTCTTCATGGATGACAATTCCGAAAGGATTGGCGATGCTTTCTGCAGAGCCCTCGCTAAAAACACCGTCTTCATCTCCCCTGGATTGGGAAGGCTGCTCAACGGCAGCGCTGACAGGGCCACCATGAAACGAAAGTTCTACAATGAGCTTCCGGAGGTGTTAATCGAAGATTAAACGTGTAGAGTAGTGCGGAAGAACAAAAAACTATCGCGCTATTCTCCGCGGGGATCAATGTCACCGAATTCGTGATGGCCTGTAAGGTGCTGTCGGCGATCGGCAAGAGGGGAGATGAAGGAGGTGTAACACCTCGAAGGATCAGCGTGGATGCCATGGTTGTGTGCTACTGTAGGGGGGAATCAAGGGACTATCTAGGTGCCCTTGAAGCCTCCAAGCAACACGAGGAGGTGGTTTATGAAAACAGAGGTTAAGACCTCAGTTATCTAAAACCGTGACCACGAGACTAGGGCAACGCGTGCCCACAAACTAGACACCAGAGGCCCAGAAGGCCACAGATCCGAACTGCTGCAGGACAAGTTCCAAGAGGATAAGGCGGGGAAGCTGCGGGAAGCGGAGTTGGCAAGGGAGAAAAGAAGAGAAAAAGCCTCTCTTCCCTCCTCAATTGCCAAAACAATTCGTGGAATTGCCGGGAGAGCTCCCGGGATTTCGGGAACTACACAAAGGGAAAGGAAGACAGCGATGAAAGGTAAGGCGATGGTGATGGCCCACCCGCGTCGAACGGAAGCAACCGAGGGAGAAGTCCTCGAGGGCGGATATGGGGCAGGTTACCCCACCTAATCTCATCCAAGCCACTGAGCCACGTGACCGTATGATCAACGCAGTACTTGAGTACATCATACCAGTCACCAGAGCGACGCACAAAGTCCATTTGGATGAGTGCGTCAAGATTTTAGAGGCCTATAGCCGTAAATCTATGAGGCTGCTACTTCTTGCTTACTTTATGCTGCTGGAGGAAACTGGGGCAGCGGTATACGACAGCGAAAAGTGCATGGTAATACATGGACAAATCTCGGAGTCGTATAGGGTAGCCTACAACGAAACGTGTGGCCTCGTGAAATAAGACGAGGATTGATCCAAGGAGGAGGGGAAGCTTGTCTTCACCGTACTGAACTCGGACCCTATAGTCTTTGTGACCAAGAATACGAAGATGATGCTGGACGATGGAATCCTGGAGCGGGCTAACACCGTTCTAGGAGACCTTACGGAATGGGGTCCCAGGCTGTGGTAAGACGATACGGATGGTGTCACATTTCGACCCCCTAAGGGACATCATAATGACCACCACCATCGAAGCTGTGCGAGACATCCACCTAAAGCTGCAAGAGCGATTTGGGAAGAAGGCGAAGAGAAGGGAGAGGATTATGGCATCCTTACTGGTTAATGGTACGTGGGAGCGTCACTCACGTTAGCGTATCACACACAATTGACGAGGCACCCATGAACCACTTCGGAGCCATAGTCCTGGCTACCCAGATCGCGAAGGCAAGCGAGGTAACACTGCTTGGAGGTATCAACCAGCTTCTCTACATCGACCGCAGTAACCATTTCCCCCTTGTTTACACTAGACCAGACAAATGCCTCTTTACTAACATCGAGGAGATGCTGTGCTCGCACAGATACCCTATGGACATAGCATATGCCCTTAGCGACTTCTACGAGGGCATATACTCGTCCAAACTACACACCAGGTCCCCAGCGCTTAAATGATACAAAGGGGTAGCGATCCCAAACAACACCAACACCCTCTACCTTGCACTCATCCAGGCTGAGAATGCAACCCTGATTAGCCAGGAGTACGGAAGAGAGGCGAGATCGCGTACTCTAACAATTCACAAAGCGCAGGGACTCACCTACAAGGACGTGGTGATTGTGAGGTTGGTCGGGGGGGTCCTCGATCAAATGAGAAGTCTCCCTTACGCGGTGGTGGCTGTCTCGCGCAACACGGTCAGCTGCACGTATTACACGGACGTATTCCGTGAGGATGCTGTAGCTGGCCTCATAACAGCGGCGCAGAAGGCCACGGATGAGACTATTAAAAGACTACAACCTGCGGATGGCGATGTGGGCGAGAGATACGGCCGCCATAAACACAATGCTCCAAGATAGCCCCTAACACCTGGCTAAGCCGGAAGTGACATTTATTTAGTATTAATATACTTAGCTAAGATATATGTAATAGAATAGGAATAGCGGAAAAAAGGATTGAAAAGAAAAAAATATTGAAAGAGCATATTTATAAGAACTGCTGTGTCTTTACGCGGAGCACACAGTACCTATAGCCTAATATAAAAAAATCTCTCTAAAATCATCAAAGTACGACCACGAGTCCGTAGATGGAAAATTTGTTTTATAAAAACGTATGCAGAGCCTCCCACTCACTACAATGACTTTGTTATATACCTCGGATATATTTAATGAATGTTGGAATATCAAATATCGCAACTCCTTTATAAATAAATAACTGATTTTAAAATATTAATTATAATGAGCTCTCGTCGTAAATGAATGAAAAAACCATTTCAAATCCATCAAAATGGTTAAGTAATAACAATTTTAAACTTAAGTCACTTCCTAAGAGCCTAACATGTATTTAAATGGGTTACCTACGCGCCGGTTCAGTGATGACCAAACGCTGAAGTCGTTTCCAACCGCCACTTAAAATTTGATTCACTGCGACTATAAGCGACAAAACTTAACTAGCGCATCATACATAAGCTCCTTCTATTACACTTTTACATCAGAAATAGTTAACTAAACAAGAAAAATTTAAAAAAAAACGGCAGGTAAAAAATTACCAAACGACAAAATAGCTAAACTTTCTAGGCAGGTAATTATTACTACATTACATTTTTAAATTCATTTCATTTAGGTAAAAAGTACTAAGTGAAAATGAATAGATTATTTAGGTATGGTAAAAAATCTTAAATCATGAATAAAATATAAGTTCTACCAGGTAAAATTTCTTATGTCATATTAATACCCTAGGCACAGTAAGGCAAAAACTACTTTTTGTTCAATCGTTTTATTTCAACTCTAGGCAAAAATTACTAAGTGTGAAAACTTAAAATTGAATATACACTAAGTAAAAATTATTCAAAAATGGTTAAAATTTTAGTCGGTTGGACGCCGAAAATCTAGAAAATTTGGCTTTTTTTTAATTACCAAGCGACAGTCAACTTCGTCGCAGCGGCATGAGAGTCAGACCAATCGACGCAGAAAAATTCGCTGATTCCAATGATATATATAACTCAATATCGCCCAAAATGTCGCTTGGTCATTTTTGCCTTTCAACCGTCGATATATTAATAAATGAAAAGTGTGTTAGTTCCTTTGCTTATAACTCGAGACCAATTGAACCGATTTGGACGATTTCGGGTTCGTTACGATCGTCTCGGCCAAAATTTTAATAATGGTAAGCCCAAAAAAAACTTTTTTTCTCTACCCTTGCGAAGCCGTGACAGGCTGCTAATTTACAATAAGAATCAATTCTTTCTTCCTGGACACTCTCAGCAGAAAGATAGGCACTCAAAACTTATAGCCTGTAAGAATTAAAATGTATAAGAAAACGTCCTATCCAACTTTCATAAATTTATGTTTTCCTGTTGATATGTGGACGTAGTTAACACTTTTTATTCTGCTAGTAATGACCACAAACGAACAAAAACAATGATGTAACCTACTCAAGTATGTTTAATACACCCAATTCATTTAAACCTCAGTTTAAGTCTAGTGTCGACGTGTATTTCAATCAGATTTGAATAGCCAATAAAAGTGTGACTATTAATGCTTGTACTTCATAGAGTACTTTATTATGCTCGTATTCCTGCCGTATCCGTTTAAAAACGGCTGTTCTTTTCATTATGTACCGAAGCGAACACTTATTTAAATCCTTTCTGAGATAGAAATGTGTAAACTACGCAGTAAATAATTAAAAGTGACTTTTGCTTCCTCGTGTTACCCGTTCGGAGCTCAATTTATTGCGCTAGGCCAATTTGTTTTACTTCAAATTGCTTCCGTTTCTCTGGCACACGTTTTCACTACAGTTTACTCGTGGTTTTTATCTTCCGAACACTTCACCATGGCTTTAAAGCTATCTAAATGTCTACATTTAACGTCTCAATAAAATAAACTGTCAATTCGCAAAAACAATCGGCGTTTTAAAGCGGAAGTAAAGTGATAGGTCATTTTAATTTCTAAGCGTAAACATCACACCATTGTTTCTGAATAGGATAAACCGTGTACATGAAACTTTACGTAGACAAAACCATGCTATTTCACGATAGGTACGTAACCATCAAAGTGAGCATAATTTTGCGTCCAAAGTAATATTTTCTACATTTTCTTAAATTTCCGGTTTCATAAAGCAAGTAGACTTCCAACGCTGAACCACTTCCAACATACGCACTAAAACAACTTAAATTGTCAACAAAAAGAAATCAACGACATTCCAATTTTCGTAACCAAAGCCCAGTGCAGCGAATCATAACAAATCCCAGAAGAATATCACACCAACGTGTTGCGGAACGACCAGCGATTTAGTATTACATTGCTAGTTTTGTTCTCTAAATGCTGTATAGTGGGTCATATAGACCAAGCATCGGATAGAGAAATCGCTCACGCGCCGCCTGTCGCTCAGTCGCGCCTGGGTCGTATCATTGTTCCGTCAACAAACGAATAGAAAGTGAGTTTTGAAGTCCGCAGAGACAAGGATCGTAACAGACTTAATTACGTAATTCTTAATTGGAGCCAGTCATGCATGCGTCAACCGCAAACGGTAATGAAATCAACACTGAGTGATTCAACAGCATATTTTCAGGGGGAAGATATCTGTGTTAGAATTGCTACATGTCAGCATTTTCTTCTACATGTCTTGAAGAGTGTTGTAACACTTGTAACGAATTGTTTGGATGCTTCCATCAGCCGTCTTCCGACAGTTTCCTCGCTCGACGCATTAGCATTGCGATACAGCGAGGAAACGCTGCAAGCATCTTCGGGACCATGCCTAGGGGGTGTCCTTTTCTAAATATAGTTGTTGTCAGGTAGCTTGTATTTTGCATTAATGCTTTCCTATAATTCTGAATTATCTGAACAAAAATTAGTTTTCACTTATCTTCTATAATAGTTCTCCTACCAAAATCTTATTACAAGCGTACGTATCTAAGCTTATTTCCTCAGTCGCTTCTTACAACATCCAAGGAAGAAATGGAGACCTTGAGGAAAAAATAACACAAGTAGTGCATAGTAGATAGGTAGGTACTTAGCGCTTTTTGCAAGTTTGCTTTCAACGTCCGTAACAAAATAAAAGATTGAGTATTTTTTGTTTTGGTTCTATGAACTCGAAGTATGTTGATATATGTACCTACTTACAACTGATATTAAAGCATTCGTTTTTTTCTGTTAAAAATTCTCTCAAGTCTTTTGGAATTACTATGGATGCCTCACATCTTCAATCGAGTTTAGCTCTTTTAGGTAGCTACTCTACATTTGACAATAATATAAATGATAATAGTAACGAGGGTAGTCGTGCGCCGGTATTAGTTTCGTCCATCAGCAGTCGCACGAACAGAGCGGTGTTGCGGACTGTGCTTTTAGCAACAGGCAACGCGGCTCCTAAAATGGCTATAGACTCAATTTACGATGAGAATTTTCCATATTTTTCATTAAGAGCGAGTCTCACACCAGTTTCATGTTCAAAAATGCGTGGAACATTTAAACATTCTCCATTTATGCGCCGAAACCGTTTCAAATCAACACCCATAATTCACGGCTGTCCACCGATTGGCATTTGTTTCCCATACCCCACCAATTACGATTACTGTCACGTCCTATGGAGAAGTTGGCCGGTATTTCCCACCTGAATTCCAGCATCATAACGCGACGCCTAAGGTTCAATAGCCCTGGATTAAAATTTCGCTACACGGCGTTAAGTGGGCGCCTATGTGTAGGCTATAGTGAGACTGCTAACCAATTCTATAGGCGATAATTAGAGGGTCGATGTGCGAATTGATGGAGTTTAGAACGATTACATGGCGATTCTATTTAGTAGTTGATGGTATAAAGTATGAAGCACGTATAAGAAAGTAAACAACTTCTACGGTTGATATGCTATAATGGGAAATTCTGAAACATTGCAACATTTTTCTTCGATTTTAGATAGGTATTTTGACATGGAATTATTCAGAATGAATTATACAGAAAATTGTGTTTCAAACTCAGTTTTCACATATTAATTAATAGTAGACAGTAACAAAAGCAACAATTATTTTGGTATGAAAAACTGGAAACGCTTTTTTATGGCATTAAAATCGATAGTGCGTTTGATTCAGTAAAGATTCAAGAATTTCTAAAAAGTCAGAAAGGTCATTTAGTGTATTTCTAAAATTCCCCATAAGTTGAAATGAACCTTCTAAAGTTACCTAAGCAATTGCGTAACGGGTAAAATTATCAAGATTCGCACGTAAGCGGATTTAAAAATAGTCCTTTTTAATATATCCAAGGAGCCTCACGCTGACGTCCAAGGCGCCACTTAAGCGGCCATTTCCATCAAACTTCTAGATTTGGCAATAGTTGTGAAGCAATGTAAATTAGCCGGTGTCCGAGGCTCATCAGAAGTCGGCGGGCGCGCGGGGTCGGCGACCGCGTTCGGCCGCGTTCGTTCACTCTGTTTACAACGGCCAAGGTGAGGGACGCTAGCTAATCGAGAATGTTAGCCCAATCCAGTGACTGACCTCATGTGTTTTGCTATCTAAGTTTCAGTTTTTTCTGATAACAATCCACACGCGAGCGCACAGGTTTATGCGTAAGCGATTAATTTTTCGCTTCACAGATTTTATCGTGCGTAGCGATGGAGGTCTGTTAGAAATGTAGAGAACGAGTAAATTGTATTTATAAGCGATTCGCATGTTTCACTTCGCGCGAAGTATCAAGTAAAATGCTTAATTAACGAGCACCGTTGACAACAATCCTATTGATCTATGATTAAGCTTCCCGCCTTGAAAAGGAAGACGCCCGAACTATCCATTAATATAGTTACCACAGACTATATAAGCGGTTACCACAGAGCTACTAATGGGCGTGTAACACACCGTGAATGACCGAACTCGCGCCAAGGTGAGAGTCACAGTGTTGCCATGAGACTAGATAACCAAGTTTGCCTTTTCTCTAAACTAATTGAATTATTTCGTGCCCGCGCTCAATTAAACATCCCCTAGACTGTAACACTAGGATTAGATCTAATTGTAAAGAAAGAGCTAGAGTATTTAAGAAATTAATGGATGTAAGCAAGCATTTTACTGAAATTTAGAAAGTGCATTTAGGTTGTGTGCGATCTAGCCAAATACCTAGTTAAGTAATTGAATGATTTCAAGCAAGTTCTCGTACAAATAGGGTAGTAAGGCTGAAATTGGGCGGCGTTGATGACTTCATTGACGCGATGATTCATAGAGTACTTGTCTTAGTTGTCTTGTTTTAAGATTAAGGAGGCTTGTAGCAACACGACAGGTTATCGACCGCACCTCATGGCAGATCGGCAAACAAAATGATTTATTTCCCCGCGGGGAGCCGTTAGCTTTACGATGCCCACTTACAAACAATAACTTTATTGATGTAGTTAACTCTTTAAAATTCGATTTCGGAACAGCGATTCACAAACGTAATTACTTCCTATTTTGTGCTGGCTTTGATGCTTATACGACCAAATTGACGCGTCGTGGGAATACAGAAATCTTGAATTGCTTAAACAACCACGCCTATATTCCCGAATGGGGTAAGCAGAGTACGCGAAACGTGACATAGACAAAGCCATGACTATGACTATTTCACTTCGCAGCCACTTCTAGCATAATTTTTGGTTTGGAAACAGATGGAAGAGATAGTATAAGTGACAGGTTGCTGGCATATCGCCTATGGCATACCTCTGGCTACTTAGTCGCCCCTTACGAGGGAACAAATGGAGAAGTGTTCTATGACACCAGACGCGATTACGTTTGCGTTACTAACGTACTTTTTTCTTGATTTCAGGAGATGGGGGATGTTTTGGACGAAGACGAAGAGATGAGCGACTGGCTGATTGAAAGGGAATCCAAATCAGGCGTGGTCTTGCACGACAGACTGATGACCGACGCGGCTCTGGGCGCCGTCCCCATCAAGACAGAACACTCCTACAGCCTACACTCTGACGTCGAATCCGCGCCCCCATCACCACACCATACCAAAGTTGACGGTGAGTATAACATTCTCGGTAATGACTTTAGTTGGGCTACCAGTCATATTTGACTTTACTTTTTGGCTTGCTCTAACGATGTAAACAAAATGTTAACAAATGATTACTTTTGTACTGAGGTAAACGCTCCTGTGTTCGACGCTTACTAGTATTCTTCGCCATACATTAAGTTGTATTAAGACAAAAGTTGTTCCAATAAAAAAGAGCTTACCAGCAAAATCACCTGACATTTTCTCATGCAATCTGATTGACTAATATAAATACAAATTTTGAGATGTTAGACCATTAAAATCAAATTACATTTAACAACCGTAAGGGTACCATCCTGAAAAATACCTAAAATGGCTTTGCGTAGATGTTTAAGCAAACATAACGCGAGAACGCGACGCAAATGGAATTTCTGTTAAGGTGTCGAGGTTCCGAACATTTTCCTTAAGTTTGATTCACTCATTGCCTATCGTTTTTACGACCATATAATTAAATTACATCATATCTCTGAGCTTAAAATAGGTGATTTCCGAGCCATGTTTTTACTAGCCCGAATTCGCTTGTTATTTGAGCACACATCATGCCAGTGTTATTTGTTCGAGCCATCAATGTCTGAACTCCGCGAATTTCACTAACGTCACGCGTTTTATTAGTGCATTGCGCTTGCTCCGTAGAATGCAGAGGCGGCCGGTACTAGGGATGTCGGAAATGAAATAAAGTATCGATATATCGAAATCGATATTTTTAAATAAAAATCGGTGCCATAAAAAAAAATCCATTTGACTTCAGTCATCTTATACTCTGTATTTTAACAGTTAAGGTAAAATAACCAATGCTCGACGCCTCAACGCCCAGTACATGACACCCATCTGTTGAGCAGAAAATTAAGTCGACCACACAAAAACTAAAAAATATCGTTTTTGATGCAATTTCGATCTTGAATATTTTATATCGATATATCGTTTTAAAATATATCACCCAAAAATATCGATTATTTCAATTAAAAATATCGATACATTGATATTTATTCAACAAGCCTAGCCGGTACGGCGGCATGCGAGGACAGCTCCTCACGTGCGTTCCAAATTTTTAAAGATTCCATCGGTACGTAATAAGGAAATGCTCCGAGGCACGTTTTGCTTTCTACCACTGAGTAAATGGTGAATTAAAAGCCGGTAGAAAGGAAGTGACTCATTGAGAAATCATTTGATAAAAACGTTACGTAGACGTTCGCGAGTTGTTTTCTTGCTCTTATCAGTGCAGCATCCCGTTGACATGAAAACTAGAGCTCGCCTAGTGATCTGAATGTAAATAATCACACTGATATTTTTCTTTGCTACAAATATTAAACCTTCTGCTGTTTTTCTCAAGTCTTTCAAGTCGCACTTTTCTCTGTGAAGGCCATGCCGTTAAAAGAAATTGCAAGATTTGGTTATTATAATACTACGTTTTATTTTTGTTTCTCATATACCACCCTTATGCTTTCCATTCGAAACAAAAATAACCAATTTAAATTATACAACCTTTTATAATGTTACATCTCATACAAAAAAATAAAAAAATCGAAACGGCGGTAAATAACACCTTAAAATGTAATTCCTCGATCACAGAACATTATTACAGCTATCTGCTCAAGCGTCGTTAACCAACATGTCAACATTTAACCGCCTATAGACTAGTATATCAATTTTATTACGGTTTAGGTGTGATAGTGTTTATCAGATCTGATATCGGCATCTCGTGTGGGTGCGATGAACGGCGGGTGCCGGCGTCCGCGCAAGTGCTCGTCACTCATTTTGTATGGAGACAACACCAATGGGCTTTACAGTGTGTTTTACTTGTCCGATTTTGAATATGTTGATTTTATTATTGTTATTCAGTGTTAATGTTGTACGGGTGTATTCAAATTTGTTTAAAGGACTTAAATAGTCACTGCAGAAATTGAAAAAAAAAGTTAATTTAACTTGTCAATGATATTCGTTTTGATTTGATTTTCTGAAGCATTTGTTCAATCATAGTAAGGAGATTAACATAATAAGTAGAGTAGCAATTGCTAGCAATTGTTAATAATTGTTAATAATAGCACCTTATTATACAACAATGTTCTAAATTCTTTAACTATAGAATAGTATTGTTTTGCTTCTTAATCGACTAAAAAAAAGGCATCGAGAAATGAGTGCAACTCAAACGAAGATGCTTCTAGAGTATTGAACAAAATTGAACATGCAAATATAAGTTCAATCATAAAAGAGTGATAAGTCACATGTCACGGCAGTTTACCCTACTATGAACTGCTTGTAGTAAAGATAACTGGTAACATAAGTCGATGTAGTAGAGATAAGCGTCGCCTATAGCAAGTCAGCTCGTGCTGGAGGTCACACATGCGCCCTTTGGTAATGACCTCTTTAGATATACAAGTATGTTGTATGTCGTGCCGTATTCTCTAGGGCCACGGCCGGGCCGTAGCGATGCACATAGTGAAATTAGTGACGAAATAAGGTTCGTATTTCTTGGCCTCCTGAGTATTAGGGGCACTTATTAATTCTGATATAATATGATTTTTTGAATTAAGACGGTTTTGATTGGGCAGTCGAACGTTCGAGCAACTTGACAGAGTTCGATTATACCCTCGATAACCTAAGCGATTTTTATTTACCGATAAAACTAAGTTTAATAGAAACATTGAACTTAAAAAAAATACAGCAAGGTATCTAATGCCGCTATCACAAATGTGATAATAAACGCTAAGAGATGCTTTGAGAAGCGTTTTATTTTGCTAACAGTGTCGCAAATATTGATACAGTATGTATGTCTGTATTTGTATCTGGCAAAAACAGGAAAAAGTGATAGAAAAGTAGTTGAAAACTTTCAAAAGACGGAGCCTATTATTTTACCGACATTATCCGTACCAATATATAAATGTGAAAGTATATTTGTTGGTTTGTTTGTCCGTCTTTCACGGCTAAACGGAGCGATGGATTGACGTGATTTTTCAGGTAGAGATAGTTTAGGGCACGGAGAGTGACATAGGCTACTTTTTATCCCGGAAAAAATTGATGTTCCCGAGGGAAAACAAAAATATAGTTTGCTTGATAGATCGATATCGATCGATGATAGATCGATGGCGCCGTGTGTCGTTTGAAACGAGAAGTTTTCTTATAGTTGTGCTTTATAACGCAATATATTTAACCGAGTTCCAAGCGGGCGGAGCCGCGGGCGGAAAGCTAGTAATTTAATAGTTGTAGTTTAAAAAGAAAAACAGTTTATTTTAAGTTTAAACGTCGAGGTAATTAACATCATACTCATACGTGATCAGTCCCGCGTAGAAATAAAAAAAAGAGTTAACTTAAAATAAATATCCTACGCAAAATAAACGCTCTTATTGATAAATTTTGACATTGAAACAATTTTTAGAATAGATACTTAATAGCATAAACTTGTAAAACTTGACTAATTGTAAGTATCTCAAGTATTGCGTTTTCGACTAAAATTACAGACTCATGTTTCATGTTACTTTAAGTTTTCGTGAAATTTGGTACTGCTTTTCTAGATATTAGGTATACATAAACAGAGCTGATAAATGACGATAAATGAAAATAAAAAATAATCACGTGCTTTAGATCAATAAAAAACTTAACCGATGAATGTAGATAATCGCGATCATTAATTATCTGTAATCTTATCTCAATTTATGTTAAAGTATTTAATTAAGTAATAAATCCATCTTAATAAAGCCCAATTATGTAAAAAATAATCATGTAATCTTTTTGTTGTTATGGTAGGTAAACAAACAAACTTAGATGTTTATAAAGCGTCAAAAATAACAGACGGATCAATCTTAATGAAATACCTAATATTTTTTATTTGTAATCAGTGTTTATACTTCTTAAATTTCTAAAAAATTGGACAGGTTACTTACGGTCAGTCACATAATTTTAGTTTAGCTTACTAGAGATAGACACTACTATTAGAAATTACAGAACGTCCGTACATTATCCCTAGAAAGCAGAATCTTCGACAAATTAATGGTACTGTGATTGCAAAAATAAGGTCTATCGTTGCCATCTCCTAAGGTGCCTCTGTTAATGGTATCCAAGTGTCACAACATCTATTTTACACTATACGTAGGCAGGCAAATTTTGAAGAGACTCTTATAAGACTCGAAACCTAAGAAATATGCAAGTGGCCGCGAAGCGTGAAATAGTCATAGTTTTGTCTATGTATTTTCGTGTGTTCTACCTACCCCATTTGGGAATACAGGCGTGACGTAGTATGTTGTGTGTCGACTTCCTTTAACCATTAACAGATCGCTTCATCGTATGGAACTCTGGACACCGAGGCCCAAAAATGTTCACACACACATCCTTAACACGCCATGTCCGCAAGCCGCAGCGGACCCGCCCATAGTGATTTGCAAGTGATTTTGGTGAAAGGAGCTCCTCGGGTGAACGAACGCGCGTTGATTCACACATCTCCAAATGTCAAGTGCTTCACTAATAAACGAGCGTCTATACCATTGTACCCGGAATACCGACAAAAGGATAATACAGTTTGAAAACTTTGTACGGGCGTTAGGCTTTTTATCTTTGTAATGGTAAATAAGAATACAGCAGGATGATGGAGATTCGGCTTTCGAGTCAATGGCCGGCTGGCCGCAAGGACATTTTGGTTGGACGCCGATTATTGCGTGGATGCCAAGTTTAATTTTAGGCCATAAAAGTTTATTGAAGTCAATTTTTAAAGATAGGTAGTTGCCAAAATAAGCCAGACGAGTCCGTTATATTATTACCATCAACTGGAGAGAGATTAGATCTTTTCCCCAAACTCGTCAGTTCCGCGTAGCATTAGTTCCATTCGCATTTTTCCCCACTCAGATTTTTAC
>BHDV01000456.1:319177-346502 GCA_005406045.1 Adoxophyes honmai
AAGTTAAGTTCCATCGACACGCCCCATCACTAACGTGAACTGTCATGGCTCATGTCAGGGATCATGTCTCGCCGATTGTCCTTTAGTATAGTCGGAGAAGAAAGTACTGCAAGAAGATTTGTAACGACTTTTGTTATTGTTAACTTTGCCTTGAATCTTACTCAAATGTTTAATAATTTACCACATACCTACATCACGCCTGCACTTCCAAATGGGGTAGGCAGAGCACACGAAACGCTGCTAGTACACTCCTAAGCTCTGCTTTTCTAGGATATTATTCAGGATTTAAGTTAAATGGTACAATAGTGATAGATTGCTAGATTGTTGAAGAGATAGGTGTTATTCTAAACCCGACAGAAATAATAATTTTATTAATTTTCTGATTGTGATCAAACAGAAATTTACTGAAATGTATCTAATTAAATTCTTGCCTTGATATTATGTTATGTTTCGAATAACATACTTAAATATTGTTAGTAAGTAACCTAAGTATATATTCAAATACAATTGAAGATAATTCTCTTAATTTGAAATAAAAATTTAGTTGAAAAAATGGTACAGTGAAGTCGTAGCTTTTTCTAACAGCTCTACAAATTCTTTATCAACTATACCCTAGGCATAGCCAATTCTGAATGCTAAGTTGAATAATAGAACTAACAGGTCTAATAGAGATAGATGGTTGCCTATTCGAAGAGCCGTGTGCTTTCTAAATTGGATCGTTCATCGAACAAACGTAACGACCATTATGTTTAGGCAAGCATTTAACAACTTAGCATGTAATTAGTTGATAATGCGTTGTAGTTTAATAAGCCATGATGCAAGCAGAGGGCAAAAACAATTGCACCGAATACTTGCGTAGGCCTGTGGACTCGGATGGCTTTAAATCGTAATGAACGGTCTCATTGAGATTTTTGGGTCATTATTAACGTTTCAAAGTAATTTTAAAATTAATTTGAAAAGTTATTGCATGGACTGCTGTTTTTACATACATATTCTCACGCCCATATTACCATGAGGGGTAGGCAGAGCACATGAATTCAAAAATCCAGTGCCACGTTTAGCAAATTCAGGGTAACCAGATAGTTAAACGTGATATTGCGGTGATAGGTTGCTAGCCTATCGCCCACAATACACTAACCCTTTCCCAGAGTCGACTCTTACGACACCCACGGGAAGAAAGGGGGAGGTGCTATTCTAACCCGGCACCACACGGGTGCTGTTTTTAGCATGCATGAATGAACATTAACTAGACTCCAATAGTACTGGTGCATCAAAAATAAAACACATGCATATCTACACCACGCCTGTATTCCCAAATGGGGTTGACAGAGCACACGAAACGTTATATAGTAAAATCCATGGCTATTTCACGATTCGTGGCCACATTTAGCATAAGTATAATGAATGATATGATTAAACATAGATGTAAGAAGTACAATAGTGAAACCCGCGAGGTGTCAGCTTTAGAATAACACTTCTCCATTTCTTCTGTGAATGTCTGAAAAAGGTTTAGGGACATTGGTTTCGAGGATTATCTCTGACGACATCCACGGGAGAAGTGGAGGGTGTTATTCCAAACCCGACATCACATGGGCGAAATTAAAACACTATCTACCTACTAAAAAAAAAAGATGTAGTTTAAGTCGCATGAAAACTGTGAAGTATCATCTGTTAAAATACTGTTTCAAAGTAATTCACCGCTACTGTCTTGAATCAGGGCATTCAAACAAACGGAAGACCAAACAAATTTCAGAGAAATAGCAACACTGCGCTAATCAACTATTTATGTCACAATCTCCATCTATGTAGAAAGCACTCAGCATTAACACTTCCACCAAAATGTTCCAGTTGATTGCTTGAGCGATTTAACAGGAGGAAACAGTTAGTATGTGCATTGAGTGCCCCCTTGCGTTTAATGAAGACGTTGTTGTATGCATAATTTCTTATTGCCAGTTAAACCAATCGTAAACAATTTAATAGCGCAGTCGTAATCTATAAACCACTGATCAGATATTCCAAACTCTGTTTATGAGACGTCATTATTGCACCAAAGGTAGCTCACGTGCTTTGAATCTTGCTGGTATGCAATCATTATTGGCCCTTAAATAGTTTGAGATTATTAATGTGTAAAATGCCGTAATTTAAATAATTCGACAGTGAGAATGAAAAATTAACTTCAGTCTACGGAATTAACATGGTTCAAATTTAAAAGAAAAAAAAAATCCACTTAGTACAAATTTAACCCACATAAATGTAAAAACATAGCACTCCAATCACACATAGCACGCCAGTCAATCACTGGCACGTTATTTTACTATTGACTAAGTGATGGCGATCGATTACTTGCCAGCGATCCTGCAGTTTGCTTTCCTTGAAAAAAAAACCCTCACAATGTAACCTAACGGTAACTTCTTATTATAGTAGTGAGTTTACCTGATTTGCGGTAAAACCCTGACTCTCCTGACACCTCCCCTCTCTCCTTTCAGATATGGAGGACGAATGCTACCCCACAATCCCCGCCAGCGCGTGGAGTCGACGGCGCTCGAGCGACTCCCTGCCCGAGGTGAAAGCCGAGCCGAAGTCGGAGCCCGACTCGCCTGCATCGTCGTGCCCCCCCTCGCCCACCCCTGGCACGCCTGTCACACACCTCGACTACGTTATTGACCACACAGTAAGTTTTAAACGTACAACTAAGAGATCCACTCATGGTGAAAAGGGAAATAAAAGGGATACACTCAAGTTTTATATCGAGCTTAGCTAGCTTATAGAGACAAATATCGTTAGTGTTGTGAACACACAATCAGCAGCAGGAGTTGTTCGAGTAGCAACCCGACGTTTGACAATAATAGTGAATGTGATGGCGAAAATGTGGGTAGTTGTCTGCCAGCGTCAGTTGCATCAAACAGTCGCGAGGAAAGAGCAGCACTCAGCGGCTCGCAGTGTAATGGGAAGATGGTTAAGAGGTTTCAGGGTAATCAATTTGCGTGTAGGTCCTCGTAAAGGGTTTGAATAGCTACCACTTTACCAGCTAATCCAACAATAACACCATCCGTCTGCTATGTCTATTTCTATGAGCGACGGTGAATACCATCGTGTGACCGGTTTGCATTTCTTGTGATATTAAAAGAGACGAGGATTGGGCAGAGGCTAGAAAACAGAAAAATGAGACAGACTGGCGCAGGATAGTTTAAATGAAGGGGAAATAAAAGGTTGAGAACCTTCAATGTGGACTGTTTTGAAGTCATCATGAGAACAGCATGAAAACGAACTCCAAATATGGGATATCACCGTTGCACCAACGGTAGTCCAGAACTCATGCCTTGCACAATCATTACAGGCCATAAATTTACGTAGTTTCTTAAACTGGCCAAGATTTAAATCCTGTAATTCGAAAAATTCTATAATGAGAAAGAAAAAATAACCTGTTGCCATTTTCTGACCACTGTAATAATAATTGGTAAAGCACACGAAATCCTCTGCTGGTAAGCGTGGTCGAATAAAAAACGCAATTTGCTGTCTACATGGAGTAACTGTACACGTTGGTACGTACCTATTAAGTACCAAATATGTCCGTGCTAGATGAATAGACGTTTGACCATAATTAATCGGTTTCCCGTGTTGCTAAGAGACCCTGAAACTAAGGTCATTAGAGTTCAGCCACCTCACCAACTCACTTTGCAACTTTCACCAAAACCCGAGATTTTTAAGTTGCAACTTTTTGTACATGCCGGTAATTATCCGAGGTACTACAGGTTCTCGGAAATGTTCAGGTGAATCGAGAGCAGATCATTATCTCTGTATTGGGAGCGCATTACGAGCTGTAACCCTTTCTGGTTTGCAAAGGAGGCATTTTGCTTGGTGGCTTCTTAATTTGTTACTACACGTTGCATAAAAATATGGGATTCTGGAGAATGAAGCTTCAGAAGTGGACTAGTATCCTGAAAAAAATAATTACAGGCTTATAAAATGAGTCTACATAGGGAGACCGCACCAGTAATGGACATAGAACCAGTAATGGACAATGACTCTTATTTACTACCCACTAAGGAAAAGTCATTTGTTTTACAACAATCAATTCACAACTCTATGGTCTTTAGATTATGAATGAAGTGTCCATCACTGGTGCTTGTCAACTTAAACCGTCCATAACTGGTGCCGTCACCCTAATAACGAATTTTGTTGTATAAGGTTATTTTTTGTTTTGAAACAGGTTGTGTATATAGTTTACCTAATATTTTGCTGACAGTAGTGTCGGACTGCACTGACGGATTTTTTTGCAGTTTTTTTCCTAGTCTTAATAGATTTTGACAAAGATACACTAGGGTAAAGATACACAAAGGTACATTTATCAATTATTACATTCATCTGAAAAGGTGACCTCGAAGTGTCTGAAATTATTTAAACCAGTCGATGGTTCATTTTCAGGGTGGCTATCAAAATATAAAATCAGCCACACCGAGTGACAACAAATGAGTGAACTATGTTACTTGATTTTAATAAAATGTAAAGTTTTCCCATTTCCATATTTAATTCTCTTCGATGCCTTGCCCGAAGCAAGAAGTGGAAATACAGTTAAGAAACGTCTGCTCTTATTCCTACAATATTCATGAACATGATTAAGAGTTGACAAGTTCTTGGAAATGCTAATTTAAGAGCCGAAGTTAGTTTTGGATCCCTTCCGCGTCTCCCTTAACTTTTTAAAAGGGTTGATGAATTCTCTTAAGCATAGCGCTTTTATAATTTTCTAACTAAAGTGACATTTCTAATTGGCTAATTTCAATTTAATTACAACTTTCTGCAAAGCTTTTGAAAAATGTCACCTCGGATCGATAAAAATGTGGCTTTCAAATGCGGTTCCTACCCTATACCTAAATTATTATTTACTCTGTCTCTCTGTTACTTTTCCAAGCTCAACCAATTTCGACGAAATTTGGTCTGGAGCTTTTATTATTGGACACACTTTGAATCCCTAGGAAGAACATAGGCTACTTTAAATCTAAATTAATTGTGTTTCGTATTCTTCGAGTTCGGTTTTACATATCTATGGATTATTATTTCATTGTAGCTTGCGAAATTTTGGCATTGAATAAGTATTATCAACTGCTGATAATATCATTCATGCTTAGATGTTCTATTGGGAAGTTCCCAATCTATCTAGACATGTTAAGTTGCAATGGTTACAGGCACGGCAGAAAACTGAGCAATTCAAATTAAGAACCAAATATCAAATCGTGTTTTGTTTATCGTTCCAGACGGGAACCATCCACATGCCACAAGCGGTGCTGCAGAAGGTGGGCGCGGCCGGGGTGCCGCAGCTGCTGCTGAGCGCGGCGCCGCGGCTCGCCACCACGCTCACCTCCAACAAGCTCTCGATCAAAGTCACCTCCAGCTCCGGATCTGGTACGTTTACATTCCGTGACCTAAGACTCCAAACTCACTGACAAGAAGCGGAGAAACGTGGCGCGTGGCGGGATGGTAGAACGAAATGCTTTTTTCTCTTGCTCTTTCGTATGATTTCGAAGACCAACTGATACCGTAGCACCATCATGCTGCGTCGCAATCTTTCCGCTGTCATCATAAAACTTGAAATAGCTTAAAGTGGTCCCGTAACATTGTTCCATCGTTTTGTATCGTGTTTTTTTTATTATGATGTAGGCATCGTGAAACCTATTCTGAGCGGTGTCGAGTTACAATAACATTTCTTTATGTCTTCCGTAGATGTGGTAAGAGGCGACGAAATAGGTTTAAGTAGGTATGCCTTAAGCGACAGGCTAGCAACTTGTCACTATTATACCTCATCCGTATAATCAATCCTTATAATATTAAAACTATAATTATGCTAGAAATGGCTGCGAAGTCATGTTTTTACCTACGCCACGTCACGTTTCGTGTGCTCTGCCTACCCCATTTGGGCACACAGGTATGATTATACAATCATGTAGGTATAAGGAGGTATTAATCTATTGACTGATCACTTGCAGGCTTCAACCTCCCCCCCACGCCGCCGTCGTCGCTGTCGTCGTCGGACAGCGAGGGCGCGCTGTCGCCGGCGCACGAGGCCGCTGCGCCGCCCGCGCCCGCGCCGCCGCGCCGTAACCACCTCTATGTGTCGCACCACTCGCGGCAGCCTATCAACACGCCGCTGATCAGTAGCCAGCCGGTGAGTTATTCTTGATGATGTCGTTTATGCTTTATAATCAGCTGTGTTGAGACATTTGATACTGCTGGTTAGAGGAATAAGAATGTGTCTCTATGGGCTTGCGCCTTCTTAGGGTTATTATGATGCAATTTATACCAATTTAGGATTGAGGATTGTGGCAACCAAACGAGAGTAAAATTTAGTCTTATTTAGAACTAGCCACTCGCGAGTTAATCAGTTGTTCATACGAAACAAGCCGTTAAGAGTGACTTATTCCGAGACTCTGACTTGACTGGTAGAATCGACTTCAAGTCTAAATAGTTTCCTATCGCTTTTATAAATTTATATATTTTAAATGGATGGTAGTATACATAGAGCGCAGACAAGAGAAGATTTTCCCTTGTAACCGTTGTAAGCATATTTTTTTATGGTTTTGGGTGGTATCAGTTTTGTTGATTGTGTGTGAAAAGATTTGTTTTCGCATAAGAAACGTACTTAACAGTAACATTAAATCTTTCTTGTTTCTTTATCCTCCTCCAAAAGTTGCGGAAACAATTAAGAGTTAAGGTCGTCTGAAATCTGTTTCAGCCTTGTTTGTTTTATGGTTTTTGAAGATCTGATCCATCATTTTTAACATTAAGTACCTACTGAATACAGAGGGTTAATCGTAATTTTGATTTTGACTCATAAGCAAATTATAAATTTCAGAAAGGATCAACAGGCCAACTGATGCTAACAGATGAAGAAAAACGCACATTACTGGCTGAAGGTTACCCCGTACCGACGCGCCTACCTCTCACGAAGGCCGAAGAGAAATCCCTCAAGAAAATCAGAAGGAAAATCAAGAACAAGGTAACGACGATTGGCGTTTCCTCGTAGCTAGCGTAGTCGGTCGTTAGAACTGAGTAACAATTGATGCTTTGTTTTGTAGATATCGGCACAAGAAAGCAGACGCAAAAAGAAAGAATACATGGATCAGCTAGAGAGGAAAGTTGAAATACTCGTCTCGGAGAACTCTGACTACAGAAAGAGGGTAGAGACTTTGGAGCAGAAGAATGCGGGTCTCCAGAGTCAACTCGCGGCCTTGCAAGCGCTGGTGACGCGGGGGGCGAGGAAGTGACGCCGCGGGGCGCGCCTGTGACGTCACACCCAACCCCCCCGAGCCCGAGAGCGGCCGTAGCCTGCCAACTCGTCACTGCGGTGCAGGTCGAGGCGACCAGCGGACGTCACGACTCGGAGCGGTGCCAACTGTCGTTTGACGATGCAGCAGTAAGCGAGCTCGTGTCATGCGATCTCATTTCGCATTCAACACTATTAGGCGTAGCTTCTGTTTCATCTGTATGAAATCCAAAAGACAATTGTCACCCGACGAGCGAAGAGTACTCGCGGCTCGTGCCGGGCTGCAGCCGTTGTCATTGACCTTACGTTTCAGTCAAGTTTAGTACCAAGTCAAGTTTACTACCTTGTTGTTTTAACCTCTTTGTTAAAACGAAGAAGGTACTTGCGTGTGTGCTTCGTGACTGCTGTTCCAACGCTGCCGCCCGGCGCCCGCGACTCGCGACGTCCTGTCCAAATCATGACATGTGGCTGCCCCCTTTCGGTGCGCACGTATATTTTTATCAATGTATATTTTGGAACTATTTACATTCGTAAGGAGGTATACTAAAGGGAAGAACTGTTAGCGTTTCAATGGTTGCTCACTATATTTTAGTAATAGGTTTGTGGTGCTGGATTTGTTATTCCCGCGTTTAGGTGTATACTGCCGAGTGCCACACTAGATATTTATTTTTACAACTGCACCGTTCTCGACGAGAATGTCCAGGCGAAGACTCGATGACAGGGAAAAGTACTGGGGTCTTTATTAAGTGTCGATAATTATTTAGGCGTGTTGTTTGAAATCTCGTAATATATTTTAATAATGCTGCAAAAGCGTTACATAACTTAAGTCTTAATTTGTGTGTGTTTTCATTATTATGTGAAATTAGGTTAAGAGTTTTAATCGTTACCCAAAGCATACGTTTTACTAGTATGTCGCTGTGCCTACGAGCAGGTCGACTCGCCCTTCATAATAATTCTTGAGCACCTCGTTGTGACATTGGCCTAAATTTACATCGATAGAAATCATTTTGTGAATGATTAAGTCAGTTCGAGCGAAGCAGTAGGCACGCGAGCGAGCGCGCTGCGACCCCTCGAGCTCTGCCGGGACTCGCGACTCGCCAAGTCGAGGACTCGAGACTCGTCAAGTCGAGGACTCGAGACTCGGCGCCAGGAGCTCGGGCGACCACACAGCCGCGGCTCGCAGCGGTCTTCGGGAATCTTGGTAGCATAATATGTAAGGCAAAGGTACAACCGTCACTTATACCTGCGTCTTACCATTTAAATTGAATTCCATGAATTTGCATTTATAGCGCGAAATGTATCGTTCTAGAGATTTTATCTTTATTTAAGATATCATTAGATATATTTGTGTATCTACTAAAGGACCTATTAAGCCGGTTCGTATGATGAGTGTATTCGGTAATGTCTAGTCTCTCGTAGAAACCGTAACTGGGCCTCGCGGCCACCTAGTGTAGCTGTATTCATCTCAGTAACTGCGCTCTGTGGATCGACAAGTACAAACGGCTGGCATACCTTCAACGAAACCTGACTAACACTCGGTCCTCCGGACGAAGCGTGCTTGCGACCAACTCGGTTGCGACCAGTATTGTAATGTGTGAGCCGCGCTGCGTCCACCGGCCCTCGTGCCGCTAACATTCTCAACTACTAAACATTCCATTTTCTTTAGTAATATGAGTGACTTAAAGTGAGCTCCAGTACTTATTATTAATAGATTAACCTTACGAAATAACAAAGTGTAGGTATCAACTTGCTGTACAAATGTTTACCTGATCGAACTGTTAATTATGTCTACGTGTTGTCTATTTAACTCCGCTTCATTAGCCTAATTCTATAGCTAATTTTGCCGGACGCGTCGCCGCCGGCTGGAAGCCGCAGGGCGGTGTGACTTTGAATGTTATTTAAACTTTATGAGTAACTTTTAGTAATTCAAAGAAATTTAACACTGTCTTCGTTGTTAAATTTTCTAAAGCTACATCTTAAAGTCACCCCGCCCTGCGTGACCGTCGTTTCGTATTAGTATGTTACTGTGTGCAATTACAACGTTCTGTTGTACATGTTTGAAGTTCTTCCTATCTAGAGTTTTAAGGAAATGTTATATTTATAAATCGTGCTAAATTAATATATCAACTTATATTGTCCCCAACTCATCAGGGATCGCGTTATTGAAAGGATGAAGATATATTTTAAGAGATTTTTTCTAATGAATTTTTAGAAGTATATACGTTATACAGTTTACTTGTCTCTATGCTGTACGAGATCTCTCGCACACGGAGCGGCGCGCGGCTGCCTGTCGCTGCCGATTTACCAATACGAATAAGTATCCAAGGTAGCGATGAAGCGAACGACGATTTCGGAAAGTATCCTTAGAGAATAAAATACTATATTTAAATAAATAAAGTATTTAACTTGTAAAATATATAATTCCTAATATGGCATTTACCGTCTACAAAGGAGTGATGTAATTGAAAACGACTTATATAAATTAACTAAAGTAGTTGATATTTAAGTTATGGAATTAAATATTTTAATGTGGACCGGGCGCGCGAGCGCCGCCCGGAGCTGATGTAAATGAATGCCAAACATACATACTTCTACTTGTTAGTATGCGAGGGCCACACACCTCGGAATAACGATGCTGTATGCTCCATTCGAAGACAATCAACCAGGTGGAAGAGCTGTGCTTGACACGGGAAAGAAAAGTATTTTTGTAAATTTTGTGCAATAAGCAAATTGGCTGGTCCCGAATGGAAGGTACCGACGCGGGCCCCCGCCCGCGCCGCGTTGTTATTCTTATAAAGTGTAATTTTATTGATAGTTTTATTTGTTAAAACTATTCGCTGTTACCTTGAGTCATCATTTTGTTGAATCGTTTGTTTTATTATTATTTTTCAATGACATTACGGATTTTACTGTCACCCTTGAGATAAATAAAGCGTCAAAATATTGTAAACCAGTGTTTTTATTCCCTAAATTTACGATTTAGATGAACCTCTTGTTTCTACTTTGAAACTTTTTATATTACGAGCTTTATTATTCAGCCGGCTAGCCGGCTCGCGCTGGAGTTGAACTCTCGTTGAACTATAATTAGGTATTACCTGTCACTACGAGTATGTAATCAGAGACGTCAAAATACGACAGGTAGCGACAGATTTGAAATAAAAGAAATGTATGGTTAATTAACTTTATTAATTCTGGCGATCTTAAAAAATAGAAGTCGTTTAAAACGTAGGTAGGTAGGTATTCAAGTAAAGTTCAATTTACAGTTTCTTGAGTATAGACTAGACATATTTCATTTCAATCTAGCGAGCACCAAAAACAGCAAGTTCATCAATAAAAAGTTTCACGGCAAGCGATCGTTCGAAACATAGACCAATACTATAATTGGATAGATACTTCACCGTTCTAAATCTAATAATCAGTCTTTATATCTAAGTTAAGCTAAATAACTAAAACTGGGCAGCCAAGCATTTTCAGTCTCCATTATATCGGAATTTGAACTATTTTCTTTATCACCACATCGATTGACATCAAAAATACAATGTTTTTTTTTAATCTGTTGCGTTCTTCTGTACTGTTTTAATAGTCATGAGAATAGCTGTAAATGGCACCATCCAAATAAGAAAACACAATTCCAATACAATAAAAACCGAAATCTACAAAGGGTCTTCACACTCCAGAAAAGGACCACAAACCCTTATAGTGTTATGAACACCTTCTTCTTTGCCATGACATGCGCTATGATAACCCATAGCGCTGTCCCCCAGAGAGCCTCAACCAGCTGTATAGCATGGGTCTCCATATTTGGGACCTTCCAGTGGAATGGGAACATGTTGGAGCAGACTGAGTGTCCCACGTAGAGTGCGATGGCGTTGAGTCCTGGAGCCCTGAAGGGTCCTCCGCCCCAGAGGCGCCAGGCGTCGGTGAAGACGTAGCAGACGCTGAGCAGGATCAGGCAGAAGGCAGACGAGACGAGAACGAACGACATTGACCTGGGGAGAGTGAAAACGGTGGTTGAGAGCGTGATTTGATCGTTGGAGTGATGAGTGAAATTTAATCGTCGTGAAGATTTCTAAGTAAAGCTTTCATTGGTTACATTTCAGCAGAGTTCTCGATGTTGTACTAGTATTGCATGGGCGCTCTATGTTGAAGTAATATTGGTTCAATTCGAATTCAAAGGAATTTATCAAACAAAATCTAGCAATGTCACTTTAACAGAGAGTGATTGATCTATGATTGCGATGTGTCTGTCTGTGAGGGAGAACAAAGGGTATAGCCGGGTTTGTATGGCGAAACTGCCTTTGACGAGAAAATGGTTTTCCTTTGGCTCGGATAATTATCTTTGTATACGTTGTATTTTCACCAAATATCAGCCAGCCCCTAAATCGTCCAGATTTCTGAGATAATTAAAAAAAAAAGGAAAATCGTTTTTATTTTTTTCCCACTAAAGTAGTAGCCCGATTTTTTTGAAATTTGCATACATCATGTAGATAATTAAGAACTTTTTACATAAAAAAAATTACCATGAAATTTTACATTTAAAATAAAAAAAAACTATTTTAAATTTTTCAAAAAAAATTTTTTTTTATTTGCAGGGCGGCGATACCTACCAATTTTAGATATTTTGTGAACCATTTAATATTCTACCACATATATTTTTTTCAAGAAATATCAGTTGGAGCAACAGGTTCAAAAAAGCGAATTTGTAACCTCTCATACATAGATTTCCCTATACTACTAGGTAGGGTAGACAGGACACAGGACACACCCGGTTTCGGCCAATTTAAGAGAGTTTGCCTATTCAGGAGTCCGTCATTTCATATCAATAAGAAACTGCGGGTGTTAACTTAAGTTTACCTAACACCATTTTGTAAACAATTTGTGGAATGCAATAAATGATTGAGTATTGAGTATTAAAAAAAATTTTAACTGGTAGAGAATGCCTCATGGTATTAAGTCCACGTTTTGTATAATAAGATTTCTTTTGTACAATAAAGATTAAATAAAAAATAAAGTTAATAATTAAAGCTAGCACCTACATTAAACAGATTGAGTTCAAGGTTCCAGAAAATTCGAATTTCGAAGGTGAGATTAGAAGGGTTTCTAGATAAGTATTAGTTATCGCTCCAGATATATTTACACTTTACCTAAGGGAAAAAAAAACTGCCGTGAATTTACCCACCAACAAGAGGAATAAATATTATACATTGTGCTCTGCCTACCCCTCTTGGGAATACAGGCGTGAGAATATATATACATAAATATTTACTTGATAATACATCCATAACCCGGGAAAGAATTGTGACAAACACACAAATACGTAAATGTCCTCACGCGGCGTCACTACCCGCCCGCTGGGCTAGATAAGGTACTTATAATAGTAATTCAGCCTCAAATAACTACCTTCTAGCATTCATGATGTTATATTTCACCGTTTTTATTTCTACACATCATAAAATTATAATATAGAAAGAAAGTTCAAGTAAGGTTCACTACCATTTTGTCCGTACATAGACTACCTCAATTACTGTCATTGAAACCTACGAACCTACTCAGTAACGAGAAAGGTAAGTTTTGAATAAAATATAATTATGTGGTACTAAGATGCGATATGGAATTAGAGATCAAAGTTGTAAACAAACGTGTTGCCATTGCAATAAAAGCAAACGCAATTAGGAAAACTTAAAATTCAGTAATTACGCTAGATAAAAATGAGTACAACTAATTTATAAGCAGAATAAAACCGTGTGAACATATGTAAACATTTAAATGAACAAAGGAAATAGCACATCTTTTTTAAAATGCAAATTTGATCATTTTATAATTATGCCACTGGCAATGGTTAGAAATTGTAAACATTTGGTTCGTATTTTTATTCGTATTCATATTTATATAATTAATTGTCCAGTAAAACTGATGAATCGATGAAATATTGTTCAATTTGCAATGGACGACACTTAAAAGATCGTGGGTAGACCGCTTCTCTACCTTCGCGCTTAGCGTCCATTTTATACATCATATAATTCGTTTTCGAACATCTGTCGTGATCGAATGTGTTCCCTCCCGCTTATGCGTTCTGTTGTTGAGTTTTAGGTTGTTGTTAAGTTTTGTTTTATTTCGTTATTTGTTTTTATTTTCATCATTAAATTTGTGTTTGTCGTTTATCTGGATCCATACGAACACAAGTATAATGTCGTATTTTCAAAAGAGATCATATTATTTGCTACGAATATTGCTATGAATCAATAAACTAAAAGTAGGTAAAAATTAATCAATACTAATATATCAATTGGTAACAAAATAGGTTTACTACCTCTGGAATGTCACTTTGACATTGACAGTTGCTTGTTTACAACTTTGATCTCTAATTCCATATCGCATCTTAATAAAGTGGCCGAAACCGGGCTGCCGTCCTCAAGCTAAAAAAGGGTTAAGCCACATTTGGTCAGTTTTGAGTTAATGATGCCAAATTACATAGCGCAAAATTCTCTACATTTCGTTCTAAGAAACATTTCTCTATCTTCTTCCGTTTAGGAGATACAGAATGTCAAATAACAGTTAAGTGACACTTTTTTCAAAACTTACTTAACTAAATACTAGTTAAGCCACAAAAAATGATTATAACAGGGCTAAAGGCTCTTAACTTCAGGAAACCTTCTTTATTTTATTTTAAATTGCTTTAGCTAAAACAAAGTTAACCATTTTATCTAGCCTATAAGTAAGTCAAGCTCCTTTAACTGTGTTAAAGGCTAGTAACTTCTATTAAATATTTCGTTAAAAACTTCACTATAAATAAGTTAACATCAAAAACTGAATTAAATATCAGTTAAAATCCTTTAACCCTCTTTTAACTTAGTAAAACTTTATTTTGTTATTCACTTTTAAAATCTAAATAACCCATCATCTATTTTTTTAAACGAAGAAAGACGATTATTTCGTAAATAATCCTTAGTTTAAATTAAGTTAAGCCACATTGCCAGGCTAGAAATAAGTTATCTGCAGTTCGTAATTTGCGACGCGGACGCATGGTTGGTCAAATCATGCGGCCGGGAGCCGGGGAGCGGTGCGGACGCATAATACATAAAGTAGTATGTATTATAATTTTTGTATGTATTAATCTATTCATCATCATCATCAGCCTATTATACGTCCCACTGCAGGGCACAGGCCTCCTCTCAGTATGAGAGGGCTTGGGCTATAGTTCCCACGCGGGCCCAGTGCGGATTGGGAACTTCACACACAACGTTGAATTACTTCGTCGCTGTGTGTAGGTTTCCTCACGATGTTTTTCCTTCACCAAATAGCTCGTGGTAAATATCAAATTTGATATCACACATAAATTCCGAAAAATTCAGAGGTGCGAGCCCGGGGTTTGAACCCACGACCCTCTGCTTGAGAGTCCACAGGTCGAACCGCTGGGCTACCACGGCTTAATCTATTATGTATTGTATTATGTGTATTTTTATGTACTTGTGTGTGTATGTCTAGATTTATTGTAGAACGTAAATTGTAATTTATTTATTTAATTTAATGGTATATTTTCTTTCTAAAATGGGGGGTGGAACTTTGCATGCAGAATTCCGTTATTTTCAACGTAGAAAGCTATAAATTGGCATGCGGGCTATTTGTGACTAACAAAGAAATCGTATTTTTTTTTCGAAATCCGCTCAATCTCTTTAAAAGGGACATGAAATTTTATATGGGACTTCTCGCTAAAAATCAGACTGCGCTGCGCATTCTGTTTCAAAATTACCATTGAATATCACCCAAAAAGAATCACCTATCTGTAAATGATGGTACAAATGCTGGCAACTATGCCGAAACACTATAAATTTAATTGATAATACCATCTGGTCGCGGTCGGTTAGAAACTGGTGCCTATAATACTAGAGACCGATAGGTACTTAAAAGATGGTAAACAATCTTGACGTGTCTTTTTATTTAAACATACACTTTATAAATCAAAATCTTTACATTTTACAATTTAGGTATGAAAAAATCATTTACTTTCATAATTGAATTGTATATTGTAACGATTTTCATTTTTAGACTATGTATTTCAATAAAAAGACATGTCAAGATTGTTTACCATCTTTTAAGTACCTATCGGTCTCTAGTTTAGGGCTATTTGGCACTGACGGGAGATTTTTGTCAATTAGGACACAGTGATTCAGAAAGTGTTTACCCAGATTTGATTGGGTTCTGTAGAACAATATACACATCATCATCGTCATCTCAGCTATAAGACGTCCCTGCTGCTGAACATAGGGCTCCCCATAAAACTTCCACAAGTTTCTACCCAATGGAAGCGACCTGCATCCATTGTTTTTTTGCCGATCTTTATTACACACAGTGTAATAATATATACTGGATAGCCGGAAATCGATCGTAAATATTTGAAACAGTGGTCAAGTATACGCGTCTTAAAACCCCTGTGAAGTTTTTGCCCAGAATTTTCATATATATATATGTATATACTAGCTTTTCGCCCGCGTGTAACTCGGTTATATTGCGGTATAAAGCACAACTATAAGAAAACTTCTCGTTTCAAACGACACACAGCACCATCGATCTATCATCTATCGATCGATATCGATCTATCATCGATTGATATCGATCTATCAAGCTAACTATATTTTTGTTTTCCCTCGGAAACATCAATTTTTTCCGGGATAAAAAGTACCCTATTATTTAATCCGGACTTCTATCTTTATGTCTGCAAAATTTCAAAGCAATCGGTTCAGTAGGTAGTTACGGCGTGAAAGCGGAACAAACAAACAAACAAACTCACTTTCTGACTTATAATATATATATATTTTAAGTGAAGTATTAGTATGAATAGCTTTTACATTCCCTATTTTATCCCCTTAGGGGTGGAATTTATCAACATCCTTTCTTAAGGGATGCCTACATTATTATAACTTCATGCATGCAAAGTCTCAGCCCGATCGGTTTAAAATTGATAAAGTTCCATACAAACTTTCATCCCCTATTTTATCCTTTTGGGGGTAGAATTAGTTTAAATAATTTCTTAATGGATGCCTACGTCATAACATCTACCTGCATGCCAAATTTCAGCCCGATCCATCTAGTGGTTTGGGCTGTCCGTTGATAGATCACTACGTCTGTGCCTATTATTTATTTTCAATTATGAAATACGATTAGGTACTAGAAATAGACACTACAAATTGATTCCTTACTTTTGATATACTTAGGTAAGCGATTTTATTTTATTACATGCTCGAAGTTGCTGATAGGTAAACCTATTTATGGATCTGAAATAATTTTGTTACAAGTATAGATATTTTATTTAAAGTTTAATTTCTAGAGTTGATATAAGAATTTCTGATTACTTAAGTCTTTTTTGTTCTGAAGATGCATTCTGATTTCTATTTTGTTTCTTACGTTGATTTTTTGTTCAATTTAATACAAGTTTTATTTTTTGAAATATGATTAATACAGAGTAACGTTTTTTTTCGCCAACTTATCATTAATCCATACTAAGCTAGAACAAGGTTAACTGCAAGTGACATTTTCTTAACCCATTTTTAGCTTAGTATTGTTGCTTAAAATTATTAATTTTAAAAATAAATTTGGAAGTTCCTTAGCTAAATAAAGGGTAAAATCCTTTAGCCATATTTTGTTATCTAGTGTCATATGCTCTTTTCTAAATTATACTTGGTTACAGAACAGTTATGCAGCTTAACTTATTTATAGCTAAGTAAAAATGAATAACTTTGTAAGGTTTTTTTTTGGTATCGAGAGTAACACGAAATTACTAAGCTAAAAATAAGTTACGGTATGGTTAACCCTGTTTTAGTGCTGTAATTAGTACAAATTGGAAATAAAATGCTTAACTAAATAAGAAAAAAGCAATTTTATGTATTTTAAAGATACTTATTATTAAAAGAATTTGGTCTATGTGATAACTGAGAAAATTACCTAATTTTCTTTCTAATAAAGTTCCCTGTATCTTCCTTACTTTTTAAGAGACATCAATCCGCACCTTTTTTGACGATATCTCGAAATCGACTTGTTGGGCTTAACCCTTTTTTAGCTTGAGGACGGCAGCGGGTGTGTCCTGTGTCCTGTCTACCCTACCTAGTAGTATAGGGAAATCTATGTATGAGAGGTTACAAATTCGCTTTTTTGAAACTGTTGCTCCAACTGATATTTCTTGAAAAAAATATATGTGGTAGAATATTAAATGGTTCACAAAATATCTAAAATTGGTAGGTGTCGCTGCCCTGCAAATAAAAAAAATTTTTTTTTGAAAAATTTAAAATAGTTTTTTTTTATTTTAAATGTAAAATTTCATGGTAATTTTTTTTATGTAAAAAGTTCTTAATTATCTACATGATGTATGCAAATTTCAAAAAAATCGGGCTACTACTTTAGTGGGAAAAAAATAAAAACGATTTTCCTTTTTTTTTAATTATCTCAGAAATCTGGACGATTTAGGGGCTGATATTTGGTGAAAATACAACGTATACAAAGATAATTATCCGAGCCAAAGGAAAACCATTTTCTCGTCAAAGGCAGTTTCGCCATACAAACCCGGCTATACCGTTTTGAAGAAACTGTTAAATTAAAAAAAGGAACTTATCGTTTAACTTGAGGTCTACTGGATTTCAAAGACTGCCCTTGGGACGTATTAGGCTAGATTTCCACGTACCAAAGGTTCTTGTTGCAGTACCGCGTGTTCCTGAGTGAAGCCGGCCAGTAACACCCCAGCTAGTGCAAAGAGTAGCGCCCAGGCCAGCCAGCGCGAGACGCGCGCCTTGTGGGAACTCTACTGGTCTTCAAAATGCCTTTGGGACGTAATTAGACTTTTCCACGTACCACAGGTTCTTGTTGATAGGCAGCACCCCGTGTTCGCGGGAGAAGCCGGCCAGTAACGCCCCAGCTAGTGCAAAGACCAGTGCCCAGGCCAGCCAGCGCGATACGCGCGCCTTGTGCGAGCGCTGCAGCAGCACCGTGGCGCCCGCCTGCACTCCTATGAGCGCTTGCGCCGCTGATGTTAGGCAACCTGACAACGAGCAGTTTGAGGGTGCTATTTTCTTCGCAAATACTTAGCACATTTTTGAATAGTTTGAGTATGTGGCAACTATTTTGTATGCAAAATGTTTGTTCATTTTGTTTACATTTTCTACACTTTTTGGGTGGTCTATAAGCGAAATTGGAAAAACCACAGCAGATTTTTTTTGAGTAAGTACCTATGTACAAAAGTACCATTTAAGACTAGGACGGGAGAATGGTGATGGCACGACATTTATCTCGAAAATTTTTTTTTTGTTTAAGTGAAAAAAAATAATATTTCCTTTGAAGACCCATCTTTAACCAGTAATTCCAATGGATTTTATTTGCTCATCATCATCATCATCAGCAGCCTTTATACGTCCCACTGCAGGGCACAGGCCTCCTCTCAGTATGAGAGGGCTTGGGCTGTAGTTCCCACGCGGGCCCAGTGCGGATTGGGAACTTCACACACAACGTTGAATTACTTCGTCGCTGTGTGTAGGTTTCATTTGCTACCATTTAGTAACTCGATACAACTCGAAATGGTATTTCCGGTAACTTTTAGAACGCATTCCAAACCTAACAGCCATATAAAAACGAGGACTCTTAGTGTATTCACCTAACAGCCCCTCAGGGTCGGTCTTCGGGCCTCCGTAGACTGCGCCTCGGTCTGCCCACTGGTAGAGGTGAGAAGTTCCAAGAACAAGGCGGTCGATGTAGCCGGCAGCGCCGCCGCTGCATTCTGGCGCCACCCAGTCGTCGTGTTTACCACCAGGACCCAAGTAACCTCTGCAAAGAAAATGTTCATACACGATATCGTAGGTAGATTACTATTAAATTTGTGGAAAGGCTGAGATTGTACTTAAATCTAAAGAGAAAATATAAAGAGAACTATTCTATTGTTAGTAGAAATCTTGAACAAAGAGTTTTAGATAATTTCAAAAAACATATCATTCGAGCTTAATTGCACTAGGTAATAAAATTATCTTGTAATAAAAACGGCAAGTGCAATATTAATATTAAAGCATAACCTTCATCGCCACAAGTCGCGTAACATTCAACGCTATGTTATCAAACCAGACTGATTTCCTTCTTTTGACATCCAGTATGTAAAATTACTTACACATTGTTTCTGAAATTCGTTTTACCTACCGTTTTTACTATCTAATACGTCATTCACTACTTCAGCAGGCGACCATTTATCAGCAGAATGGAATGCATATCTGACGGTTTCAATTTGATGCAGCATCGTACCTATATCTTGTACGCTATCGTTCCCTTACCGTTGCGTAATGTATCAAGATAATTGGGTATTTACACCTTGTTCAGAGTATCTAGCAACAGTCAGTTGTTACTCATAGGTACCTACTTAGGTACTTTAAATAGAGCGCTTACCTTAAACTCATGTAACATAGGTATTGTTTCATTCCAATTCGAGGTTTGACCGGACCGAGTACTAGATTTCAGGTCACTACTTAGTAGTACAGATCAAAGATGACATTTCCGTGTTCTATGTTAAAATATAGGATGATAAGCGGTTTATGTTCTGTCTTGAATAGTGTCTCTACTCTCATATTGACATTACCATTCATTACTAAAGACATTATCATTGATTGCTTTCTCTTCTGCTTCGTTCCGCCTTGCTGTAAGCATCGTTGAATTTGTATTTCTAAGCATGCTCAATTTGCATCTCTAATTTTAATCACCTGCTCCCGTGTGATGTCGAGTTTATAATGTCAACTCTCCAATTCTTCCGTGGATGTCGTAAGAACCGACTTAGGTTTAGGTGTGTTTTCGGTGACAGACTAGCAACCTGTCACTATTGCACTTCTTTCATCTGTAACCTAACGATATACTAAATTTGTCATAGTATAGTACTCACGCTGGGCAATCAGGGTCGTGGACCACGAAGGTGATGACGGTGTGGACGGCCACGAGCACTCCAGCCAGTGCCCAGCACCAGGCGCAGGATATAACGTCCTTCAGCGCCTGCCCGCACGCTCCCTGCGACAATGTGATTGCTGAGTGGCTAGGTCTTACACTCTAGGGTTCTTCATGGTAACTTTGCGGTTGAATTTTTAAATTAAATGCCACAAAGAAGCAATAGTTTTGTCGTTATACCTATTACCAGGACGACTAAGTTAGATAGGGAAAGTAAGAATATTTTTACTATTTGAGATGTGTTAGATTTAGCTACCTATAAACAAGCGAGATGTATAGGAGACTTTTGAGCTAGTCAATGCAGGCATCATCATTATTACTAAAAGGTTCCAACGTGTTATTAAAGTAGAAGCTTAATAGCTAATATTGTTACGCTTTAACTAAGTACAAAAATACAAGAAAAAAAAATACAAGCAAGATAGTAAAGTACAAAGGCGGATTTATCCCTTAGGGAATCTTCTACAGCCAACCTTTCAGACAAAAAATAAAGTTAATTATTGAGACCAACAAGAGAGAGGCAATAATATATTAGGAAATAAGAAAGAGACTTTATTTTTTTCTAAGTCAAGATTTCCATCCTAGAGAAAATAAAAACAGTTAGTGACTAAGTAGGTACTAACACAATCTCTCTATAGAATTCGGCAATCATATAAAAACATTTCTTCTTATTTTACAATACGTAATCTTATTCAATCAATGTTAGTCTTGATCGTATACCAGTATCTTGTAGTGATTTAACAAGATTTTCAACAACAAAAAATATATTTACGAATTGCCAAATTCCATAGATAGACTGTTAAGTGTGACACCATAACCCAAACCCAGAAGAGAGAAAGACTTCGATCAAACCTCATTTACCCTGGGAGGCGTGAAGTACTTGGGCGCAGTGAGGGCATAAAACCCAGCTGCGACGAGGTAGGCCACGGCCAGCCGCTGCAAGACCCCGAAGATACGGATCTTGCCCAACATGTTGTCGCCAAAGATCGTGTTCAGGGCGATGCCGATCAGGAACATCAGGATTGATCTCTGGAATAGTAAGGGATTTTGTTTAGTTATTGTGATTGATGTGTGTTCTAGTAATTGGGGAATATAGGTAGCATACATACATACACATCACATACATATTCTCACGCCTGTATTCCCAAGAGGGGTAGGCAGAGCACATGAATTCAAAAATCCAGTGCCACGTTTAGCATTTTCAGGGTAATCAGATGGTTAAACGTGACGTATAGGTAGCTTTGAAGTTTAATGTTAAATCTGTCGCCTAAAATATTTTTTAACATAATTATTATCTCCTTAGTCGCCTCTTACGACATCCAAGGGCGAAATCAAGAGAAATTCTTTTAAAACCCGACACTACACTGCATAAACCCTGAAAGATTATTCTCGCGTCTTTAGTATGTAAAATAGCTGGGTCTTAACTCTAACAACTGGACTATCCCGACTGTCATCAGCAACTAAATTCAAGAGGTATATACAAAATATATTCGTACCGGTTCTGTAATGTTGCGTATTTTATTATGAAAAAAAAATGAAAAATATTTATTTGTGCAAAAATAACAAGACAATCGCATCATGGCCCTGAGTCCTGAGATTGGAAACCCCGTGTTACAGGACCCATTATGCTCTCTAATTAAATTATATAATTATCCTGGCCTATGATTAAAACAGTAACAAGACTCAACTACCTAGTCTCAACGGAGAATTAAAGAAATGAGCATTCCTTATTTTACTCTCAATTCTTTGCGAATTAGATACGGCTCGTAACAGTTTACTATCAAAACTGTCAAGGTTTGTGTTGTTCTACCACAAGCGAGCGAAGATTTCACCATGACGCGCGAAAATTACATTTTGCGTGGATTAATGATCCGAAACAATTTAAAGTTCGATTTTAACGCACTGTATATCAGTGACCCAGTCACTGCGAGATCATTCAATGCACATATGTCGAGGCCGATTACGAATATCTCTTTACGGACCGTTACCTGCCTCAATAACATGCACGGATAGTCAGACATCAAGGCAGAGCGTACCGAGCAAACCCCATTGGTCTGCGAGGAAATAAACCAGGCCGCGTCCGCCTTCCGCAGGTCAGTAATGATCGAACGACTTAACAATACGATCAATGTAGGCTTTATCGCCGTCATGATGCCTAACGAACATAGTTTTTTAAAAGAATCAAACGAGAAGAGAACAAACTACTCAATGGATGCTGCCTACAGCGCACAATCAACGGCTCAATAAATCAGAGTCGGTAGAGAGAGTTAGCGATCGCAATCGCCGCACGCGACGGAATTTCCAATGAAATATGTTGCAAAAACTAATGCGGTACAAATACTGGCGATATGTGTGAAAGATCACAGAATGATCAATAATACGGAAGTCATGTGACGCAATATGTGTGAAAGTGAACGGAACGCGTGCTAAAATCTGGTGCATGCATTAATTACTAACGAATTCAAATATTACCACATCTGGTTTGGACAGCTATTAATATTATCAGTGTTCGATAAGAAATATTACAGCTTTCACACGCTAGCGATTCCATTGTATGTAGAAAGAGATATTACGACATTATCTTAGTAAATATTCCGTAATACCTGGCGCAGGCTCTAAAAGGTCATCGAGCCATCCGCTCCCTGCAACCTGAAGAACCGGTCAGCAGGCGTACGGAGCGTTTACACAAGACCACTCACGGAAAGCTCTTCTACTTTGAAAGCGGGGCCCGAAGCTTTATCATTTTGCATCTTGGTACAAAACAGTTTAAAAATATCGATATTCTTCTAATTTTTCGGCTCTTGCAAATTGTTAGATAATGTTGGACTACAGACATTTGTGTTCCAGTTTTGAAACTAGCACCTGATTAATTAAATGACAGAACACAGTTTTGTTTCACGTTGGCAATAGTAATCGATATCTACGAATATTTAATAGAGCTATCTGCATAATTGCTTAACATAAAACAAAGCATAGAATATTAAAATCTAGATTCTGCGTTACCTAAGAGCAACTCATTAACGCATTAGGTAAATGTCATCTTTTATCCGTGTGATTTATGGTCATCAACGAAAACTTAAATGTTCCATTCAAACATTAATTTGTTAGCTGAAATGTGCTACCATAAATAACAATAAAACATGTGAGACGATAATGAAAAAATATGACGACGTACATAAGATAGAATCGGCCTCGCGACGTTATTTATGATTTCATGAGCCCAATGGACACTTCTTCATTTTGGGCAAGAAATTGTTAGGTAGGTAATTATTTGAGAACACACACATACGTCACGCCGGTTTTCCGAAATGTGGTAGGCAGAGCGCACAAAACGCTACATAGTCCAAGCCATTTCACGTTTCGTAACCATTTCTAGCATATTTTTTAGGTTTAAACTTGTTAGATACAGGTTGATCTAGTCTACCACCTACAATTTATCTAAACCTAAATCTTTATTCGTCTCTTAGTTACAACATTAATCAAAATGGACAAATATTATCCTAAACTCGACACGACAGAAAAAATTGTAATTCTTGCAATTCCAGACGTACCCTGACAACGTGCACAAAGATCTTCCACCGCGGAACGCCTTTAGCGAAGGCCCCTTTCACGGAGAGTGGTATACAGACGCCCATTATCCACAGGAAAGACGGGAAGACCAGGTCCCCAGCAGTCAAGCCGTTCCACGTCGCATGCTCCAGCCACCAATAGCCGCCAGCCCCGTCGTTTACAAATATCATGAATACTATCGCCATTCTGGAACAATACATTCAATAAAATCTATGCACCTCAGATGTTTTGCTCTGTTCTGAATAGAGGATCTGAGAGTTGGAATAAGTTATGATTCCATAATACTAGCTTTGTTCAATACTAAAGTTTGCAAATACGAGGGAGTGATTGTTTGTTGATGGTTTGATGTCGACAAAAACAATCATAAAGGCTTATATAAGGCATAAATACTATAAGTAAAATCTGCGTAACACTTGCCGTTTATTTTCGAATTGAATGTATAAAAGGAAATTGCATAATGCCAAAGACAATTAATCACTGTAATTAATAATATTGTAATGCACAATCTTATTTATTAAGACAATTATGTTCTGCTGGTGTTATAAAAGTTTTGTTGCTGTTGAACAATCAACTATTACGGCTAATTTCATTAAGTCATTGTTGCTTTAAAAAATGCTTCGAGAGCGACAATTTTCGGGGTTTGGCGCATAATGTTTACTAATCGTAGAAATACCAAAAAATGTTTAGTTGACTATTGTTACAGAAGTGGCATCCGTTTCAATCATCAATGACTAATATTATCAGTTAACATTCCATAGACATCGTCTGACAAGATTTTGCCCTGATATCACCTTTCTTCTGAGGTGAATCACATAATTCATCAAATCATCACAGTCTACAAATTTTCAGATCAAGTTTGTATCAAATTAGGCTGTGTTCATTATAAAATTTCACAATTTTAGCTATTTAAACAACATAGGCCCTTTCGCTGCTGTTGCAGTTGAACATGTTAAAACTAGGAAGTTAAGTCCAGAATTTGCGATAGCTAAATATGTATATTGTTTTGAAAAAACAAGGCTACAAAAGAAATCGAAGGCCAGAGACCTGCAATGGTGGCTAGCATTAGGACCGACATTGTTCGGGATCTTTCGATTAACCATTCAAATATTCGGATATGCAGCCGAATGCCTCTCCGCACCTCTTTGACGTAATTTAGATTGGTCCGATTGCCACCCGTATGAACTTAACTAACAAGGAAGGGTACCCAACTGTCCACCTCCGATTTGATTCATTTTGATATATGTTATAGAGTAGTCAAAAATAACGGACTAATTTTTTTTTTAGCTGCCCAAACTCAATCTGTTAGGAGAAAATGGCCGCCAAAGTGCTGAAAATTGACAAAACCTAATAATTACCGTAGTGAGATTTGTTCAAAAAAAGTGATAATTAATTACTGGTTTCATTATTATGCCAAAGAACATGAATAAAAAATGGAGGGGTGTTTCGTCATTTCACCACAAATTCGTTTTTGATATAAAAAAAAACATGTTAAAATTTCACAAATTTCGTCACTGCACTCACTTTCGTAAGGTTATTTTTTTAGCTTGAAAACTTCTTGATTTATGATCTCATGGCTAATGGTTATGAAAAGATAATCTGAAAGTCTGATCTATTAAAAAAAACTGAATTATGTGTCTACAAGATGGATAGACGATTATTGAACACAGGTGCAGTTATAACAATGTCCATACTCAATATAAGAGTTTTCAATACAGTTTTTGCAAAAGACATCGCTTATCAATAGCTGTTTGGGGTGCTTGTTGCTGAAATCATTAATTATTTCCGCAAACTCATTAATTCACAATCGGGAATCAATAATTCTAAAAATATTGACATAAAATAGTTCTTGGTAAATTTAGTGTTTTCACAATATCGACCTATAATTTAAAAAACAAAAAAATAATAATCAACCTCGCCATAACCTATTTTATAAGAATAACAATAAAGTATGAGAGTATACTTACACCATAAAGTAAAAATAACTAAAATTTTAAACAAAAAAAAAAACGACTTCAAATTAGCAGTATTTTGAAAGTATTCTATTTACTGAATGTAAATTTTATTCTTGACTTCATCAACAAATTACCGAAAACGGCGTACATGTCCCTAAAACATTTGAAGAGTTCCGTCGATTTCTCCAAGATTCCATCATCAGATCCAGATTTCGTGCCAATGGGACCAATTTCAAGTTAAACCCTTTCGATTAAAAAAAAACATTTGAAAATCGGTTCACGGGTCTCCGACATGTCAAGTAACATACACACAAATCAATAAAAATTAAAAAAAATAAAAAATAGGTCGAATTGAGAACCTCCTCCTTTTTTTGAAGTCGGTTAATAATGACTCATCAGATAGGTACATAATAATGTAGGTTTCAGTTTGACGCCAAAATTTACATCACTGTACTATAAACCGTATGGTAGGTATAGCGTGTTTGTCATTATGTCATTTTAAGTCAGGTAGAAATTTTATTAAATGGAAAATATTTTTTCTTTTAATAGATCAGACTGCCAATTGTTTTCTTATTGGTTTTTTATTGTCTTTTCATGACCATTAGCTATGAGATCATGAACCAAGAAGTTTTCAAGCTAAAAAATTACCTTAAGAAACTGAGTATAGCGGCGAAATTTGTGAAACTTTGACATGTGTTTTTTTATATAAAAAGCGAGTTTGTGGTGAAATGACGAAACACCCCTCCGTTTTTTATTCATGTTCTTTAGCAAAATAATGAAACCAGTAATTAATTATCACTTTTTTTGAACAAATTTCACTACGGAAATTATTAGGTTTTGTCAATTTTCAGCACTTTGGCGGCCATTTTCTCCTAACAGATTGAGTTTGGGCAGCTAAAAAAAAAATTAGTCCGTTATTTTTGACTACTCTATAACATATATCAAAATGAATCAAATCGGAGGTGGACAGTTGGGTACCCTTCCTTGTAAGTCTCTATACAAGTATAAAGTTTTCTCAGGGTATTTAAAACTAATCAATCTTACCCTCGGAAAGTGTCAAGAGCCCTTAGTCTCTGCTGTATGGCCAGCTCCTTGTCTCCGTATCGCAGCTTGCCGGTCCGCCACACCCGGGACATGACCAGCCGCACCAGTCCGTGCAACACCCATATTCCCAGCAGCACTCCAATGACCAGGAGAAGAGCTGGACAAAAAGACACGGATTTGTAGAAACTAGAGATTGTTTAGCAATTTGTAGCGTTTTCCGTGCAGCATTATTGCATTAAAGGTATCCATGTCCTATTCTAACTGGTATAGCTAATTAGAGTTAGGGTCAATTAGGGTCACTCTTTAATCACGAGTAAAGTAAAGTTTCATATGAAAAACTAGATATGTATAGTTTCATGATTTATTTTTAAATTAGATTATCGTTTGGTTGAATGGACCTTCAGTAACCTTAATTGTTTGTAACAGTAACCTTAAGTGTGAAATTTAAGTGTTCTTCAAATGAACTCTGTGCCTCCTGTGAAAAGTGATACAACTCGACTTGTACCCTTTTGTGTTTTATAGTTTAGAAATGATCAGAAAAAAATTA
>BHDV01000456.1:351965-404949 GCA_005406045.1 Adoxophyes honmai
AGCTGAAGAATAGCTTAATATAACAAAGCAATAAAATGCATTTCGTCGTAAGTGATCATGTAACCTTATTCTACGGATGGGACGATTTATTTGGTTTATAAATTATTTTGCTATAATACTTTCAAATTTCAATAACCCAGAAAATAGTTTTCTTTTAAAAATTTCCAATTTGATATTATTATCAAGAGCTTACTCGTACTTCAAATTTGAGATAAAATATCAACATCAAGTTCACCTGAAATGACGCGATAGCTGAGCAACAGTTGTGTTATAAGTGCGGTAGAGGCAACTCAAACTATTAGGTATTTAGAAATATGATTCAATCAACAATGATGAGGGGCGTAGTATTTTTAAACGTGTTGTACTTCTTGAGCGTTCATGGTGCAGTAGAGAGAATTGATCCCTTGGTGCTTATTAGCCAGGGCTTGGTGAGGGGCCAAAGAGCCACCGACGGCGACTACTCTACGTTTTTAGGAATTCCCTATGCCAAAGTGGATTTGGATGATCCTTTTGGAGTAAGTAAAACAAAACTTATGTATGTGAGGAATTGTTGTATAGAAATATATTCGGAATACAGCGTTAGCGTACGTCTATCTTATCTTATGAAATATATTTTAACTTTACTTAGTTCCTATTATTACTAATTTTATAAAGAATACTCGATATAAAGTACTTTATTTATTTTATATTTTCTCTTCCAGGCAGCACGTCCGGCCCCAACCTTTGAAGAAGAAATATTTTATGCCTCTGAAGGAACCATACAATGTCCACTAACACCTTTCAGTGGATATGCCCGAGCAGCCGGAATATCCGCTGTTGAGTCTGTCGACTGCCTTCAACTAAACATATTCGTGCCCTCTCAAGCGAGCATTCGTAATCCCTTGCCTGTCCTTGTGTGGATTCATGGTGGGACTTATTTATCAGGAACAGCGCATGAGTTCGGCGGACGACACCTGGTCAAGCACGGTGTCATTGTTGTAACGGTAAATTACCGTTTGGGTGCTTATGGGTTCATGTGCCTTGACAATCCTGCTGTTCCGGGCAATCAAGGACTGAAAGATCAACATGTAGCATTGGAATGGGTTAGAAACAACATTGCCGCTTTTGGTGGAATCCCCTACAACGTGACTATAGCTGGTCAGAGCGCCGGTTCAGCGTCAGTATTGCTTCATCTATTTTCCCCAAAAGAAAAACTGTTTAATAAAGTCATAGCTGAAAGTGGAACGCCTTTGAGTCCTGATATGTTTACAATTGGCGATTCCGATGCCGCAGTGAAATTAGCTAATTATTTAGGCCTAAATACGACTGATGACCAGCAAGCATTAAATTTCTTGGCTCAAACGCACCACAGTTTAGTTACAGGAGCAACACACGATTTGAAAATAGAATTTAAACCGTGCAAAGAAAAAACTTTCAGTGGTGTAGATATTTTCGTCGACAACCAACCGTATTCTCTATCTAATGCACGAAAAATCAGAAATACACCTATCCTAATCGGTAATACTGATTTTGAATATCGAGGAGATGTACGATTAATGCATGGTAACGACTTTTTCGATAAGGATTTCTTCTATTCGAGAATACAAAACACGTTTGAGATATACGATGAAGAACTAGACAATGCTGCTGAAATCGTCAGACATTTCTACGTTGGGGATCGAGCTATTTCATTGGACGTCAATACCGAAGCCGAATACTTCAATTCTGATATTGTATTTAACCATCCCATACAAGACACGATAACAAAGATATTAACTGAGAATGCAAGCCCTGTGTACGAATATGTATTCAGCTATGTTGGAAATACAGGCTTGTCTGGTGCTGCTCACTCAGCTGAACTGCCATTCTTGTTCGATTTATTTGGTGATTTTGGAGAAGTCATGGCACATTCTTCTACTGAAGATGATCTGTTAATGGTCGACCGCTTGACTACTTTATGGACAAATTTTATCATATATGGGTGAGTTATTTTTCGTATGATCTTCAGAGTGATATTCTTCTCAAAGGCGCTCTTCCAAAAATACTTTTTTACTAACCCTTTTTTGTTTTAGTAATCCAACGCCTGAGACGTCAGACCTTATCCCAGTTACATGGACGCCTGTTACAGTAAACTCAAGACCATACATGAGCATAGACAAGGAACTTCGAATGGAAACAGAAGAAAGGTTTCTCAAGGAGAGAATGGCGTTCTGGGATCTATTTTACTCAGTATATGGAAAATATAACATTTTTGCTCGTAACAGTGACATGAAGTAACACGTAAATAAATGTGAATTACGAGAAATATAAATATTTTTTACGCTTAAGTCTAAAATATCCGCATTTTTACTGTTGAATTTGTCTCGGTTAGTTAATATTACGTTAAATGTCCAATTTCTAATATAAAAATATGACCGTTTTTACTGACTTGTAAAAGATTATTATTATTACAATACGAGTGCTCGTTATCAATGCGTAGGCGTACTTCACTGTTAAGATAACATTACAAGATCAATTTCTCTAAGCATTTGGATAAAAAGCATATTCAAATTGTCGGTCAGTTATGACATATCATCAGTAGAAGCAAGTTGGTCCTTTCATTTAAAAAATCCACAATGAAGGTTTTAATACTATTGAATCTTATACTCTTAGTGAATGTACAAGTGTATGGTGTGGATCAAAGGATTGATCCCTTGGTGCTTATCAACCAAGGTCTAGTGAGAGGCCAAAGGGCTAGCGATGGTGATTATTCAATGTTTTTGGGAATACCTTACGCAAAAGTGGAATTAAATGACCCGTTTGGGGTAAGTATAACGATTTTTCTTTTTTTTTACTCTAAATTTAAATTAATTGTGTCAATAACTTCACTTGAAACGACAAATAAAATTAGTGTTTTCCTTTTAGGATGCCAGACCAGCTCCGAGCTTTGGGGATGAAATTTTCTACGCTTACGAGGCAACAACACAGTGTCCACAAACACCGTTTAGTGGCTATACCCGAGCATCAGCAAAATCCATGGAGGAATCCGTCGATTGTCTACAATTAAACGTGTTTGTACCCTCTCAGGCCAGTATTCAAAACCCATTGCCCGTACTTATCTGGATTCACGGTGGTATCTTCATATTGGGAACAGGCAATGAGTTCGGCGCGCGACACTTAACGAAACACGGTGTTATTGTTGTAACAGTAAATTACCGCTTGGGAGCGTATGGATTCATGTGCCTCAACAACCCTGCTGCCCCTGGTAACCAAGGACTAAAAGATCAACATGCAGCTTTGCAGTGGGTCAGGGACAATATTGCTGCTTTCGGAGGCAATCCGTACAATGTTACTATTGCTGGTCAAAGCGCAGGCTCAGCCTCAGTGTTACTACATTTATACTCACCTAAAGAAAAGCTATTTAACAAAGTTATAGCTGAAAGTGGGACACCTCTCAGTCCAGACATGTTTACACAGAGCGATCCAGCTGCAGCAGTCAAATTAGCAAACTATTTAGGACTAAATACGACTGATGATCAACAAGCTCTGGCTTTCTTAGCTAATACACACCACAGTTTAGTAACAGGTGCAACTCATGATTTAAAGATAGAATTTAAGCCATGCAAAGAGCAGTCATTTAGCGGTGTTGATATTTTCATAAATAATGAGCCCTACTCGTTGTCTAATGAAAGAAAAATCAGAAACACACCTGTTTTGATTGGCAATACTGACTTGGAATATCGGGGTGACGTACGCACAATGCACGGTGATGATTTTTTTAATAAGGACTTTTTTTATTCAAGACTACAGAATACATTTAACTTAGATAACGATGACCTGGCTACCGCTTCGGAAATTGTGAGGCATTTTTACATTGGAGATAAAGCTATATCAGTGAATGTCAATACCGAAGCTGAATATTTCAATTCTGATTTCGTATTCAATCATCCCGTTCAAGATACTATAACAAGGATAGTAAATGAGAATGCAAATCCAGTGTACGAGTATGTATTCAGCTATGTTGGAGATACAGGCTTGTCGGGCGCGTCTCACTCAGCAGAACTGCCCTATTTGTTTGAGTTATTCGGTGATTTTGAATCTGGCATGTCGCATTTGTCGACCGACGATGATCTGCTATTAGTTGAACGCTTGACTACTATGTGGACGAATTTCGTGAAATATGGGTAAGAAAGGCTTTGGGTACGAATTTATAACATGAGTGTTACTTTTATTCCTTTTTTCAATGAACTTAATGGCCTTTTTTTCAGAAATCCAACGCCAGAAGCATCAGAGCTGATTCCACTCACGTGGACACCAGTCACACGCAACTCGCGGCCGTACTTGAAAATCGACAAAGAATTGCGAATGGAAACGGAAGAACGATTCCTGAAGGAAAGAATGGCGTTCTGGGACCTGTTCTATTCCATTTACGGAAGGAACAATATATTTGCCCGTAGAAAATAGTTTTCAAAATTGACGCTTTCTTTGTAAAATAAATGTCAATGTATCATAATAAATAAACATCATGTATTCCAACGTCCAAATCAATAAAAATAGACATACTCAATAATCAAATTCATAATTCATATTTAATACTTAGTTATAATAGTCTTACAGGTGAAAAACTTTAGTAAGTCACATGTTGTATGTGTGAGTAATGAGTGAGAATAGACATTCTATCTTTAAAATTTCAAATGTATCGTATTATCGTATGTATCGTAAACAGAGATTAAATTAATTAATTGAACATCTTACTCACCTACAAAGTATTTATAGAGCTGTGAACTTATGCATTATGGAAAATTGCATACATACATTACATACTACATTCAAAGTACAATTATAAAATTGTTGCATTTTTTTGTTAAATGCATATTATTATGTACAGGCAGAGCATATGAAATGTAATAGTAGGTATAGACTAAATAACTACTTCACGTTTCATCGCAACTTTTAGCATAATTTTAGATGACAAGATAAAAATAGATGACAGAGATATAATAGCGGTACAGTGTAGTAGCCTGTTGCAGCATACTTGAACTTATTTTCTTAGTCGCCTCTTTGTGCAACGTCCACTATGTTTTTCTTCATCCATTACATTTGTATATTTTTTCTAACTTTGTTTTCTTCACTAAAGTGCATAACATATAATGCATGTTTATTTGTGGAAATGCATTGTATACGTTACGTATTCCTGAATATCTACAATTATCAGGAAATAGGTTAAATATATTTTTATCATAAGATAAATACAGTTAAATACGTATAGGACAATTGCGGTTCAAGCGAAACTATGACATGCGTACACTTACAATCTGATCAGTTTAACTTTAGATTCTGAAAACACCGCTAAGATCATTATCAAATTATCAGAGCACTTCACAAACAAGGTTAAAATTTTACCATGAAACAAATTCGGAACACCTGAGATAGGTTTATCTCAGAATCAAGTGGCAGTTGCATTGCAAAACTTGTGGAAGCAGGGGTTAGTAGTCAATAACTTATGCATGATGGAAGTCATGTTTCTAATTCTTTGCCTGGTGGTGAACGTCTATGGTGCCCAGCAGAGAGTGGATCCCTTAGTATTGATCAGGCAAGGGCTGGTAAGAGGGCAGAAATCTACAGATGGGGACTATTCAGCGTTTCTGGGAATACCTTACGCTAAGGTAGATTTAGATGATCCGTTTGGGGTAAGTTGAGTCTTGCATTTATTCAGCCAGTAAGATAATGAAAAAGTTTTTTTTTGCTAAGCCGTTTAAATACATAATAGTTTCTATGAAGAGTTAAACAGGGAGTTTAAGGCGCCGAGATATGATAAATACAAAGTATATTAAATTAAATTAAGTCGATGTTATCAATATCCAGATTATTATTATTTTCATCATTTTTATTTTCCCGTGTGGTGCCGGGTTAGAATAGCACCTCCCTCTTTCTTCCCTTGGGTGTCGTAAGAGTCGTCTATGGGAAAGGGTTAGTGTATTGCGGGCGATGGGCTAGCAACCTGTCACCGCGATATCACGTTTAACCATCTGGTTACCCTGAATTTGCTAAACGTGGCACTGAATTTTTGAATTCATGTGCTCTGCCTACCCCTCTTGGGAATACAGGCGTGAGAATATGTATGTATGTATGTATGTATTATTTTCAGGCTGCCAGATCGGCTTCTACTTTTGAGGAACAAATATTTTACGCATATGACAACTCAAGAGTTTGCCCTCAGAATGTTAACGGGTTTTCGAATACTGCGCCCGAAAATCAAGACATTGACTGCCTCCAATTAAGCATCTATGTACCTTCTCAGGCAAGCTCTAGGAATCCATTACCAGTCCTCGTTTGGATTCATGGAGGAGGCTTCGAAGTAGGAAGCGGGAATCAACAAGGACCTAGCAACTTACTTAAACACGGCATTATTGTTGTGACTATTAACTACCGATTAGGACCGTATGGATTTATGTGCCTTGACAATGCTGCAGTGCCTGGGAATCAAGGTCTTAAAGACCAGTACACCGCGCTCCAATGGATTCGGGAGAATATTGCCGCTTTTGGTGGTAATCCCTACAACGTGACATTGGGTGGTTTCAGCGCCGGCTCTGCCTCAGTTTTATATCAACTATATTCGCCAAAGATCAAGTTGTTTAATAAGGTAATAGCAGAAAGTGGAACGCATCTCAGCCCTGACATGTTTGGCGATGGAGATTATGATGCAGCTCTGAAACTGGCTAATTATTTGGGTTTAAATACAACTGATGAGCAACAAGCTTTAAATTTTCTAGCTACAACCCATCATAGTCTAGTTACGGGTGCAGCCAGTGACTTAGATTTAGAATTTCTTCCGTGCAAAGAAAAAACTTTTAGCGATGATAATAATTTCATAACCAGTGAACCAGCCAATTTATCTAATACAAGAAAAATTAGAAACACACCCATCTTGATCGGTAATACTGATTTAGAATATTTAGGCGACGTACGAAACATACACGGTGAAGACTATTTTACAACAGACTTCTTTCGTTCAAGACTACAGCAAGTATTTAATCTTGAGGATGATCGATTAGATGCAACTGCAGCAATTGTCAGACACTTCTACATTGGAGACAGAACAATCACGGCAGATGTTAACCCTGAAGCAGAAAATTTGAATTCTGATTTTGTGTTTAATCATCCGATTCAAGATACCATAACAAGTTTGGTTAAGGAGAACGCAAAGCCAGTGTATGAGTATGTTTTTAGCTACGTGGGAGAAACTGGTGCTGCCGGCGCGGGGCACTCAGCTGAGATTCCCTATCTATTCAATTTGCCGGGATATCCCGCACTGCGCTCAGCTAACGACCAACTGATCAGCGACCGTATTACTACTTTATGGGCTAACTTTATCAAGTATGGGTAAGTGTTCTTTCTCTCATTACTTTCTTACCTCGAGAATCTAAATCTGTGTGTACAAAAATATAATCTACACTTTCCTGGTAAAATCTGTCGAGCTTCTTCGGCATATTAAATACGTTACCTTATCTTACATACTGTACAGTGCCTACATTTAATTATTGACTTCTTTTTAGGAACCCAACACGTGAGACTTCAGACTTGATCCCAGTGATTTGGACTCCGGTCACCGAGCATACTAGGCCTTACATGAATATTGGCCCAGAACTTCGCATGCAAGATAGATTTCTAAAGGAAAGAATGGCGTTCTGGGACCTTTTGTATTCGACTTATGGACAAAGTAGTGATTAATTTTCCATGTGATACCTAGTGATGTTAGCGTGTCTTAGTTTTCTACGAAAATAAAGGATACTAATGATTTTCCACTTATTATAAACCCCAATGGAGCGCCATGTTGACATCATCACTATAATAATAGTCAGGACTTCCCAAAGCATAAACAAAGTAAACAAATGTGAGTGATACAATTTTCCCGGCACTTGAATAATTAGTTGAAATTATTAAGCAAGTGAGTATTTATATGTTTAAATAGAATCAATCTTGGGTTAAACTTAATTCATCCTTATCTACTGATTTGCATAACTAGGTATGTAGTAATTCGTTGAAAATTATTTTTCCACTTTCACCACTTTCATCAACAACAAAATTTAAGAAACATCCGAACATTTGCTATTACTATCGATCTCAGCGTTATCAAGATTAGTAAGCACTATCGAAGTACTTCAATTTTAAGATATTGTGAACAATTCAAAACGTCTAAATATAATGGATTTATCTGTATAGCGGCAGTTGCATTACGAAAGGAGCCGAAGCTACTCGAAAGTTTTATTCCTATTTTGAGGAATATTTCATAATGAAGATCTTTATATTGTTAAATATTTTGTTCATTGTGAACGTCCAGAGCGCCGTACAAAGAGTTGATCCTCTAGTGATCCTCAGCCAAGGGCTTGTGAGGGGACAGAGGGCAACTGATGGCGATTATTCTGCGTTTTTGGGAATCCCTTACGCAAAAGTAAACATAGAAGAACCATTTGGGGTAAGTGGACAGTTTAAATTTCATAATAGTGATCGTTAATTTCATATTCAGGGTACTGTGCCTCAGATATATATAGAAATACGAAACTTCAGAATAACTTTATTAATCAAGGCCGGTCTACACTATCTCGAGTTTTATTGTTCATTTGAGCACAACGTATTTGTATCGACTAGCGTAAGGTTAACGATGAGTCAGACTTGTGCAAGATGGATGTAGAATCACTATACTTCCCTGGAGATTAGATTAATTACGATTTTTTTTTTGTGTGGTGCCGGGTTAGAATAGCACCTCCCCCTTTCTTCCCGTGGGTGTCGTAAGAGTCGACTCTGGGAAAGGGTTAGTGTATTGTGGGCGATGGGCTAGCAACCTATCACAGCAATATCACATTTAACCAACTGGTTACCCTGAAATCGCTAAACGTGGCACTGGATTTTTGAATTCATGTGCTCTGCCTACCCCTCTTGAGAATGCAGGCGTGAGAATGTGTGTGTGTGTGTGTGTTTTTTTTTGCAACGTGTAATTTTATAACATTTCACAATGTAAGATAAGGAAAAATAATGTAAGAAAATCGTGCATGGTTTGCAGGACTTTTCATAACATAATCTGTTTGCAATTTTAAGGCGGCTGGACCTGCTCCTGTTTTCGAGGAAGAAATATTCTACGCTTACGACAACTCCAGGAAATGTCCTCAAACTCCGTTTGGGGCGTTTCAACAAGCAGCATCTGATGACGAGTCCATCGACTGTCTCCAATTGAATGTATTCGTGCCATCTCAGGCAAGCTCCTACAACCCTCTCCCCGTGCTGGTATGGATTCACGGAGGAGGTTTCATGGGAGGCAGTGCAAACGAATATGGCGCTCAAAACTTGGTCAAACAAGGCGTAATCGTCGTAACTGTCAACTATCGAGTCGGACCGTACGGATTTATGTGTCTCGATTTACCTTCTCTACCAGGAAACCAAGGGCTTAAAGATCAATACGAGTCACTTCGATGGGTTCGAAACAATATAGCTGCGTTTGGCGGTAACCCTTACAATGTTACCCTCGCTGGCCAAAGTGCAGGTTCAGCATCGGTTTTACTTCAAGTATATTCATCTAAGGAAAAGCTGTTCAACAAAGTGATAGCGGAAAGTGGAACGCATCTGAGCCCTGATATGTTTACCAATCCAGATCTCAACGCAGCAGTAAAACTTGCAAATCACTTAGGATTTAACACCACTGATGATCAGCAAGCCTTAGAGTTTTTATCTTCTACTCATCATAGTTTGGTCACGGGTGCCGTCCGAGAAGTTGGTTTGGACTTTAAACCTTGCAAAGAAAAATCTTTCAGTGGTATCGAAAATTTTGTTGACAGTGAACCATACGCTTTGTCTAACGTAAGAAAAATCAGGAATACCCCTATCTTGATTGGCAACACAGACGCAGAGTATTTGGGCGACAGCATAGCAATGATGCACGGTGAAAACTATTTCGAAAGCGACTTTTTTTACAATAGATTACAAAACGCATTTAATCTTGACAACGAACAGCTAGATAAGGCTTCAGAGATCATCAGACACTTTTATATCGGTGACCAGCCCATTTCTACAGCTATTGCATTTGAAGCGGCGTATTTCAATTCAGATTTTGTTTTTAACCATCCTATTCAAGATACCATCACAAGCTTGATTAATGAAAATGCGAATCCTGTTTACGAGTACGTGTTTACTTACGTTGGTGACTCGGGTGCAACAGGAGCATCACACTCCGCAGAATTGAAGTATTTGTTCAATTTGTCTGGTAATGGTCAGCGATCAGCGAACGAACAAGCAATGGTGGACATTGTGACAACTTTGTGGACTAACTTTATTAAATACGGGTGAGGACATTCACGATTTTATTTTCATTTCGAACATATTATGTCTACATTTTGTTCTAATTTGTTGTTTATTTTAGGAATCCAACTCCGAGCACGTCGGACTTGATACCAGTTTCTTGGCCAGCTGTTACCGCGACCACGAGGCCTTACTTAAACATTGGCTCAGAATTGAAAATTGGGGACAGATTCGAAAAGGAAAGAATGGCGTTCTGGGACCTCTTTCACTCTATTTATGGAAAATACAGCAACCTTGTGAGAAATTGTGACTATGACTAAAATGTTGTCTTTATAGTTAAGTTATATGTAATTTGCTATTTTTTGTGATATATTTTACGATTGTGATAGTTATTTGCAAATTTTTATCTCGAAATAAAGTTGAAGCGGCACTCCTGATTCCTTTTGAAATGTTCACAATTCAATCAACATGGTTCGCCAAATTCATTACAATGTCAGTACAAAAAAAAACAATCCCATTCATGGTTAGTGGTCAGCGGCAAATATGTTATTGTTGGAGTTACATTGCCAATAGCAACATTAGCAACCTTGAGAACTGAATTAATTTTAGAACATTGTTGTTGCTACTGGAGTGGTATTAGAAACTTGTACGTCTAAATACTGTCCGTATACCGCTAGGATTTATTAACCTGTTCTGGAATACAGACCAGATTAGCAGTCAGATGCGATCTATTGTTCGACTGGCATTTCTCAATGGACACTTTAAGGTCGATCATTTGCATACGCTTACTCCATAGGAAGTGACGCATCAAGCCAATTTTAAAGTTCATTCAGAAAGTGTAACGGTTGTTAAATATTAGAACGAGCCGCAACACGAATAAGTGGTTGCTTGCTTAATGTTAATGACTTTTGTTTTAATAACTCGCTTTTGAGTAAACCAAAATAGTCACTAACTTAATAATTTTCTAAATATTTCCTGTCCATATCAAATTACCTACGTCTCTACCTTGTTAAATCCATTGCCACACATAATTATTAAACTGTCCGTACACAATTAAAATTGCAGGCATTTTTCGGAATTTTATACTAAGTAAGTAGTCACATTTTTGTAATGACAAGAAAGTAGTTTTTTCTACTGATTTCCACCCTTGCTGTTTTGACTAAGAGTACATTGCCAATGTGGATGTAGAGACATAATTGGTTGCACATAATTTTGATTTTGGAAAACATCAGACAGGATAACGAAGTAGTGAAGTCGTTTAAGACACCTATTTACAAGAAATGTATCATTTACATTTAGCATGCTGGGCGACACCCAGGTACCGCTGGGGGGCACAGTGTCCAGGCAGACCTTCTTCAAGTCGACGACTGGCAAGAGGCTGCGCACGATCAGGACAGATGGCGTGCTCTCTTTCGGAGGTCAAGACCCTCTTTGGGTCCCTGGGCCAATTAGTTAGTTTAGTTTTATGTTGTAGACTTAAACCTTGTAGCAGTCAGTATTTGACGAAATTATTAACAAATCCTTAGTCAATTCGATACGCTTCCTTGGAAATACTGAAAACCACACATACATAAACTACCTAAACAAGAACGGTAGATAGTATATGCTAAGCTAAAGGGTCTAGAACGGATGGCGATCATCAGTCAACGACATCCTCACTTCAAGGATTGGGGCCGACAATTACTACCAAGCGACAGGAAAGAGAATAGAAATTTAATGAAACAGGAATTCAATTTACAGGTCTTCATGCTACAATCAGACATAAACATAAAGGATATAATAATGTCGAATCGTCAACCTCACTATTTGTCTATATATTTCTATGAAGTAAGTAATTTAAGTAATTACTGGACGACACACCGTGTTTTTGTGTCGCTAGAGTCTCATGCTGCGGCGTGCGAGTTGAAAGGTGTTAATATTCTATCCCGAAACCACACAGGACTGATTAATGACGACACACACACACACACACACACACGTTAAATACTAGAATACTGAAAACTAAAAAAACATATATGTGAATTTATTTTAAACATACCCAACTGCTTTCAAAAGCCTGGAAATATTGTCATAATAATATGCATTCAATCTTCAAGATGTACTACTATTTTTACGTAAGAACAGATGGCGCTATATTTATGAAACAATACTAATGTAATAATAGCTTAGCAATAACTTCATACGAGCGCACTGTAGGTACTTTACGTCTCAAGTGCAAGGGATAAATTTGAAAGCGGATGCTGCATTGATAAGCTATATCACATACCGTCAAGCAGGGTGAGTACGTACGGTCGACCAAGAAAGTGGTCTACCACTTTTGACAAAAGTTTCTGTGAGATCAAAATTATCACAAGGTTGACATTGTCACTGTCATAATATTATGGCGAGGGGAATTCGACCTTGTTGTTTCATGAGGTTCAAATGAATATCGATCTTGAGGGGGTAGACCAATTTCTTGGTCGACTGTACCAAACTGGTATTAGGTAAACGTCGATATTCGATATTCGTTAGTATTTAAGAGGGCGCACACATTTTTTACGAACGTAATTATAATATCAGGCGGGGAAGAGAAATTCAGGGGCAGGGCAGGTGTAAGAGGCACCACAGACCATAACTCGTCGAGTTATGAGTGATTATGGTCTGTAGAGCCCTCTTATCCCTGCGTTTCTCTTCCCCCACCTGACCTTAGTGGTTTTGGACCAATGTTTAAAAAATCGTGAAAAATAAATTAACTCATATTTAGCCATGAAAAAAATATGGTTAGACTAAACATATTCTGTAAATTTACAATAAAATTGTTTCATTTGTAATTACATTAAAATCAATGAGAAAAAAAATAAAGTAATAGTTCAACTTTGAAATTATATAAAATGATATTTGAATAATAAAAACCAATAATTTGATGCATGTCTCTCCGTTAATCCCCAGTAGACTATATTGTCTATCAGATAATAACAAGTTTATATCGTTTATGGTAAATTTTAATGGAAAATTTTCAAGTGAAAGACAGCTCTGACGCGTATTTTTGTGAAAACCCTTCAACAAATTGGCTAAGTAAAAGAAATCTGTGTTGCTAATAAAATATTTCTTTCTGTTAATCCCTAGAAAAAGAGTTTATTTATATGTTACAGTAGTTTTTCTTTAAAAACTTAAGGATTTATAGCTTTCTAAAGCATTTGAAAAACATCAAAATCACCGAATTTTGTGTGCACGCTCTTAATCATCAATCAAATTGGCTCTACCTCGACTTTACAAGGAATCTATTCACAAAACTTCGCAAAATACTAAACTGATTCACCGATATTTAAACACATTTAAATATAAATCCTCCTACTCATAAAACTAGTGTGGTTAGCAATTGTTTTAACACTGAAATGACCAATTAAGTATACGAGTATATTTCATTTAGTTTCGAAATAATATCGGCCATTTTTTACGTTGATTCAATTACCAATTTGTATTGAAAGAAATAACAATGTTGTATATTTCCAGTTATGACGTACTTTCAATCTTGTGATAAAAATAAAACACAAACTTTTAAGATACCAGCGATCCCCCCGGCTTCGTACGGGTGCATTCCTGATTTAAATATACAACAGAATATCTTTCTAATCAACATTCACTGCTTTATTGTACAATTATTGTAGACACGGTATTTTTTGCTAACGCCACCTGTGTGTATTTATGACATCACGTTAGAAACCTTTATGATTATCAGTGTTTCTCTACTATATTATGCATGTATTATACATGGAAACCTTCGGTCTTGAATCACTCTATCTATTAAACCGCATCAAAACCCATTGCATAGTTTTAAATATCTAAGCATAAAAAGGGACAGACAGCAGGAACCGAGTTTGTTTCGTAATATGTATTGATACTTATGAAAATGATCTCGTGATTTAAAAATATTATTGTCTCCTGATTAAATTGGTGAGAGGCTGGCTGTACCGGTTCCGTCGACGATGCGTCACTTGCAAACAAATTGCAGCGGAACCTGTTTTTTAAACAACCGCCAGGACAATATGCATTGCGATAACGGTAAAGGTGAGTAAATTATGATTATTAAAAAAGGAGTCGACCGATAATTTCGTTGTATTTTTCACCATGAGCCACTTGTTTGACCGTTTTCAAAAAGTTTATCCATTTCATGAATAATTTAGAATACGACAAAACATTACTTAATCATTTAATGTATTCCAAATCACACTAAAAATATTCATTTCTATTTATTGTTACAGAGTAAAAAGTAAAATATCATTTGGTCACACTTTTCTGTACAAAATTATCTAGAAATGATCATGCCAAGAGCCGAATTCCTGTCAAATTCTCATACGTCCCTAAAAACTCTCGATAGCCTTATCCAAAGGTGTTTTCTAAAATCGTAACCAAGTAACCGATTCGGTTTCACTTTTTACCCGAGATGCATTTATTTGTCTCCGAGCCAGCGCCGGATCGAACTTTCTCCCCTGTATTAGTTCCACCAACTATTACCCATTACCCATTTTCCCGCCCTTTAGCGCGTGACTGTTGGTACCTCAAATTATGAGTTTATCATTTCATTACTTAACTGACATTGTCAATTACTATTTACTACGCTTTCTAGCGGTTTGTTTTTATTGCCAATTATTCGGTCACGGTGATTGAGTGAGTTATGGCTGTACACTTAAGAGCGGGTGTAAAGTCAACGAAATTTCGTGTAGTTTTCCATTTGCAATATTGCTATCACTATCACTGTACGGTCAAGGACTTTAATTCATGAGCCATCATAGAACCTTCTCTACAAAAAATCAAAACGATTTCCCTTGATAATAAATGGGATGTCACTATGACGTTTACTGTGAATTGGTTCCATGGTGGCTCATGAATTATAGACCTTGACTGTAGGTACAGTAAATGATGTCGGAGGATTCCTGACTAAAATTCGAAATTGTCCGTTCAAATTCTAATCTTAAACAAAGCGGAGTATAGATACCAATAGTCGTCTGCCACGTATGCCACATATGCAGTTAAGATCGAGATCGAACTAGAATAATTGACATAAAGATAATAACATAAACAAAACAAGTAATGCTACATCAAAGTCGTCATCTAATATAGCCCCAGATAGTGAGACGCAGTCTGCCGCTTCTACATGCGGTCAAGATCGAAATCATAACTTTAATTGCTAAACTAATTAATAAAGAGGAAAATTAACAACAACAAGTAAAGCTACATTGAAGTCGTCAACTAATAGCCCTAGTTAGTAGTTAACACGCAATCTCATGGTTAGGTCAAGAATTACAACAAAATTTTACCTAAGAAGTTGTACTTCCTTTCATATTTTAGTATAGGAGTTGCTGAGACATTAAGAAAAGTATTGCTTAGTCTGCACGAGCATTAAGACAGCCTACTAAAATAATACTCTAGGAGAGCAATTATGGTGGGAATACTAGGAAGTTAGTGACACTAAACTTACTAAGACCCTATCATAGGGAACCTATGCTGGCATTATTAGGAAATTGTTTGATAAGCATGACAAGTTTGATGACTGTTTTTTTTTCAAACAGACAACTAATATTCAGATTGCCAATTCAACCAGTAATGAAGTATTCCTTCATTGATTGTCGTCTCTCTCAATACGTTGAATAGTAGTACTCACTACGTATTACAATACATATATCATGTGAGTTAACATACGAGTGCTTATACCTACTACTTGTTGGTAACCGCTCAATGATAGTTTAATGGTGGTACCTTCAAGAAATTGCTTAAACACCCTGTGCAGGCGTGCATGAATCCGGGCTCGTGCTATAATCAACCTTAATTCACTAAATTCACTTATAATACAGATGCCGTTGTAACTTAACTGTATCATGCATAATAATGACCACAACACGTTCACTTTAATGAAATAGTCATTGAAATACATGGGTGGGATGCCCTTAATCTGTAGATGGGTTACCAATTACGCGGAAAATCTATTCGACATTGCAGACGTATGCCTGGGGACCGAAGCCCACAGAAAAATGGTGGAAGTTACATCTACGCCATAAATTGATCTTACAAACTTCGCTAGCGCAATGTAGGACAGTCACGTCACGTGACTTAATGGCGCTAGGGTCGCTACAAAACATAGTGATATCGCTTACGGATAAAAATCATAACTTAGAAAGACCGAGGCTTCCTAAATGCAAGTTATTTTTCCTTCTACAATTTTTGGCAGAAATCGTTGTGTTGAAAATTTTACGGATAAGGCCATGCGCGCACTACGACTTTTTGTCGCGCGATAATTTTGTCGCAGAAATGCAACGTAAGGGTTTATATGTCATCGCGCGCACTACGATGAAAAAATCACTATGGACAGCGCTATTTTAAAATCGTGTCGCGCGACAAAAAGTCGTAGTGCGCGCCGGCACTAACTCACGTTTATTAAATCGACTTTAGCTCGACATCGAGCTAATTCGTAGCCCTTCATCTAGGGGCCGCGGCGGCTGCTGCTGCCAAATGCGCACTACTCTCTTCACGCGAATCTCAGTCTCTCGCAGTCGCGCGGCTCCTGGATGAATGGCTATGAATTAGCCCGAAACACGTCGAGCTTAAGTCAATTTAACATACGTGAGTTATCCGTAAAATTTTCAACATGAGTGAGTCTCACGGTAGTTTAATGTTTAATGTTTTAAATCGTTAACTTTAAAGCACAAGAGACACCAGCTAATTTTTGTGTTGAACCCTAAACAAAACATTATCAACTGTCAACCACATTATGAAACTCCAATAGTAAATAATACCTGTGGGAAACTGATCACTCGGATAGAAACTACGCAATAGCATCAGTAGGGTAAGTAAGCCTGTGAAACTACTACAACATTATACGTACTTATGATAGTCACTAATCATTTCAATTTTCGTGAGGGAACCTGTACACACTACTACGATTCAATGTTATGCGAGAAGTTCCATCTAAAAATTACTTAAAATCATCATCATATCATCATCAGCCTATGTTCGTCCACTGCTGGACATAGGCCTCTCCAATGGCACGCCACTCAACTCTTCCAACCACTCCCAGGCACCTTGCGTATATCGTCGCTCCATCTTGCCCAAGGGGATCCACACTAAGTTTGCCGAGCCGCGGTCTCTACTCTATAACACGTATCTACCCCAACCTAACGGTTATCGGTTCTGCGGCATGTGTGACCAGCCAATTGCCACTTAAAATTAATATAACAGTTTAAGAGTACTTGCATACAAACGATTCAGCCAAATGACTTTTCTACTGTTAGAAAAAGGTCTCTCCTCACAATGAAAGGGTTACAGATAGGTAAGTACCACTTGGCACTTGGTAAACTCATGTTCTCGTTATTAAACATTAAACTACCGTGAGACTCACTCATGTTGAAAATTTAACGGATAACTCACGTTCATTAAATCGAGTTTAGCTCGACATGTTTCGGATTAATGAACGTGAGTTATCCGTTAAATTTTCATCATGTTCTCGTTATTCAAAAAATAACCTTCGTTAATAGTTACTTATGTGACTATTAAATAATAAAAGGCACGTACAAGTACGAGTACGAGTTCATGAAATGAGCTTATAAAGACGAACTTGATAAAGAACCACAAGTATTTTAATGCCTAATTATGTACAGTCGCATAGACTATAACTTTATTAACAAGGACTTACAAAAAACAAGTAAAATTGCGGCAAACCAGAATACCACAAACAATTGTGCGTCGCAGTGTTCTAATTTGAAATTTGTTTCCTTTCATCATTCATCACCTATTTTGTAAAATACATTGATTTTGTAAAGTAAACGTTATTATCCACTACACTTCAGGATACAAGTTTCTTAATGTAGACCATTTTCTTCTTGCGTCTGAATGTAGGTTATATGGATGTAGATGAATAATGTTACGTTTACACATAAATTTCAATGAAACCACTCAGCTCGTATGATTAAAATTGATCAAGGTGTTGATTTTGATTGGAAAGAGGCCAAGACTAAGATAAACATGACAGTATTATGTACCGAGATAATAATGAGGACAGCAAGGACGCCTCCTATACTGGGTCAAGGGATTTTGATAATAAATTTACCTGAGAAAAGTTAAATCGATGTATTGTAAATGTGGAAGCCATTTGAATACAGAGTAGCAGTAGCAACTTACATTTTAAAACTGCACTGAGGCCAAAGAAACCGGCTTTTTTACAAGACGTAATGTAATTCCAGCTGATATCGACTATCATTTTATAAAAATACATACAATTTGTTTTTTTTGCAAGCAGTTCAAATTGCTTGGGTATTTTTAATTTGTACCTTTTGTGTGCGTGTCGAATGCGCTGACGATGGCTCGTACTTTGCCGTGCTTTGTTAAATAAATATCTTAACGTGACAAAGGGTTGATTCAACCAAACAAGAAATAATTTTGTCCTGGAATAGGCAGGCATTTCACTCTTTACTCTAAGAGACTTAAGTGAATTTGCAACATACATACATATTCTCACGCGTATATTCCCACCCCCGTGGGTGTCGTAAGAGTCGACTCTGGGAAAGGGTTAGTGTATTGTGGGCGATGGGCTAGCAACCTGTCACTGCAATATCACATTTAACCATCTGGTCACCCTGAAATTGCTAAACGTGGCACTGGATTTTTGAATTCATGTGCTCTGCCTACCCCTCTTGGGAATACAGGCGTGAGAATATGTTTGTATGTATGTATGTATATTCCCAAGAGGGGTAGGCAGAGCAGAGCACATGAATTCAAAAATCCAGTGCCACGTTTAGAAATTTCAGGGTAACCAGATGGTTAAACGTGATATTGCAGTGACAGGTAGCCCACAATACACTAACTCTTTCCCAGAGTCGACTTTTACGACACCCACAGGAAGAAAGGGAGATGTGCACACGAAAAAAACTGATGAGTGACCTATTCTAAGCTTAACATACAGTGAACACAGTATATGGAAAACTTGAATGATTAATACAAAATTCACGAAAGAAAACATTCTAGAGTAAAACACGCGACCACATACGCCTACCACAGTTTCTCGCACTACACACATTAATTTGAAACTTCTCGCTCGGTCTAAAGTTATCCACTCACGCATGTAAATGTCGACTGGTTCCTTGAGGGTCCTGACGTGGCAGCCATCCTCGGTCGCGTTGAGGTGGTACACGCCAAACTGGCCCAGCTCTGGTCGTGACTGGCATAGGAGACCTCTGTATAAAAAATAGATTACGATGCATATTACGATTCGAAAGGCTCTTACTACAATCGATAGTAAATAAACAAACGTTCGATTCGACTTGTCGATGATATCTGCCATATCATAACTGTAACAGAGAAAACACACGTGTCGTTTCGCGCGTGGAAGACTACCCGTCACTTTCTGACGTCTCTAGTTAGACAATAACAGTAGGCTTAGCACGGAAACACGCTCTAGTCGCGTCGCGCGCGGGATAGTCCACCTGTCACTTTCTGACATCTCTAGTTAGACAGTGACAGGTATAGTCTATCTCGCGCGTATCTCTACTCGCGCCCTGTCGTGCTAAGGGGCCTGGTATATGTAGTAGGTATATCTCGCGCGCAAGTCGCGCAACTCTATACGCGCCCTGTCCTGCTAACCGGGTACACATTATGCTCTACTAATAGCGTTATGGTTACGTAAGGGCTACAAATTTTTAGTTTAGATTCGGTGGGTAATTTATCGTTGGACTCATACTATTTGCAGGATAGAACAATTGAAGTGTATTGGACTATTCAGAGATTTTAAGTTGGCAGGATACAATAAATACATACTTATGTCTATTACATTTAAAACCTTGAGTAAGTGAACAAAGACGCGGAAAAGATTATAGTTACGTGATTACTTTACTAAATTAAATTAAACGAATGAAATTTATCGACTATTTGGATATAACATTGAGTGCAACAAAAACCTTAAATAATTAAACGTGTAGAGCATAATAGAATTTATAGAATGTTGATCGAATCTTGAATGACATTAGTCACTCGATACAAATAAATTAAATATAACCTTTAAAAGTATAACCACATTGACACAGAATATACAATTAAGTTCACCAAAACAACACACAAGTCAACCGTCAAAAAGAGAATAGATTACACTGATAGCACACGAACACGATAGGTAGTACAAGAACTTGCAGTCGAATCGAGAGCCAAACATAGAAGTCTTTTTGGAGGCATAAAAAAACAAATTAAGAAGATATTGCAAGTGCAACTAAATTAGCATCATCTTCACGCTAAGCGCAAAAAACAATTGAAAATCGGTTTACGTTTTTCTTAAAATTATTTACGGCCAGCAACTTTTTGTCAACAAAGAGGATTGATAAGTTGCCAATCTCAATGAGACAACGACGTAAACATGAAGCCAGTAGAGAAAATATTTAAAAAGCTTCTTATATTCTTAATTTAAGAGCGTGCACACAAAATTCGGTGATTTTGATGTTTTTCCAATGCTTTAGAAAGCTATAAATCCTTAAGTTTTTAAAGAAAAACTACTGTAACATATAAATAAACTCTTTTTCTAGGGATTAACGGAAAAAAATATTTTATTAGCAACACAGATTTCTTTTACTTAGCCAATTTGTTGAAGGGTTTTCACAAAAATACGCGTCAGAGCTGTCTTTCACTTGAAAATTTGCCATTAAAATTTACCATGAACGATATAAACTTGTTATTATCTGATAGACAATATAGTCTACTGGGGATTAACGGATTAACATTAATCAAATTATTGGTTTTTATTATTCAAATATCATTTTACATAATTTGAAAGTTGAACCATTACTTTATTTTTTTTCTCATTGATTTTAATGTAATTACAAATGAAACAATTTTATTGTAAATTTACAGAATATGTTTAGTCTAACCATATTTTTTTCATGGCTAAATATGAGTTAATTTACATTTCACGATTTTTTAAACATTGGTCCAAAACCACTAAGGTCAGGTGGGGGAAGAGAAACGCAGGGATAAGAGGGCTCTACAGACCATAATCACTCATAACTCGACGAGTTATGGTCTGTGGTGCCTCTTACCCCTGCCCTGCCCCTGAATTTCTCTTCCCCCACCTGATCTTATATTACGTTCGTAAAAAATGTGTGCGCCCTCTTAAACATTTTAACGTCAAGTTCTGTATTTGGTTATTCAGGAAGGGCAGTGGTATAGGTCTACGTCGAGATTTGCAAGCTTTCACTTTCACACACACGAATGTATTAAAAAATCGTAGGTAGGGTCATTTCGCCGGTTCGCGTCCATCCCCCAGTTCGCGTCCATTTTACGTATCTTCCTTTGAAAATCCTCGAAAATAAGTAAACTAACACACCAATCAAACAAAAAATATTTACCGCTACTACCTCAATGTATGAAGCACATTCACAAATTAACAAAAGATCCGTGCGTTAATACCAATACCGTCAAAAAAAATAGTTAGTTTCGGCTGTTGAACAAGGGAGCACTTCACGCGGGATATTTAGATAAAAAATAGCGTGCAGCGGTGCGTTCGATGGTTAATTTCTTATAGTTATCTGTGAATTTTAGGACACATAGCCGTTTCTAGACTTTGTTAATGAAAAAAGGAATAAGATTAATTATGACTGTGCTTATTTTTTTTTTCATTTAACTGTTAAAATAAGGTGGACGCGAATTGATCCATCGGATTTACAAAACTTCCAGTTTGCGTCCACTGTGGACGCAAACTATACCCACAGACGGGAATGAGAAACCAATTTGCGTCCACCATTTTTGTTCAATACACTTGCTTGTAAAATAATTAAATATGCATTGTTTATTATAACTGTATTTTTTTTTTCAATTGGGCTATGTTTATAAATCGATTTTTAAAATAACGGAGTAAATTCTTTGTTTTTTATTTTCTATTTAAGAGGAGTTTTTCTAAGACAAAAAATATGGAAAAGATAACATACTCTCTGTGTCTCAAAGGTTGGCTGTAAGAGATCCCTTAAGGGTTATCGGACTTATGTCCGCGTTTGTACTTTACCGTTTTTCTTGAATTTTTTGTAAGACTTCTTATTTTGTAGAATAAAGTGTTTACTTACCTACTTAATTTAAAGAAAGTTAAGTGAAATTAAAGAGACGAGTGGATTTATAAGATAACATACATACAACATACCTAACATACTTATGTTCCCAAACGGGCTAGGCAGAGCATACGAAACGTGCTTACATAAATACATATTCTCACGCCTGTATTCCCATGAGGGGTAGGCAGAGTACATGAATTCAGAAAATTCAGTGCCACGTTTAGCTAAGTCAGGGTAAGCAGATGGTTAAACGTGATATTGCAGTGACAGGTTGCTAGCCCATCGCCCACTATACACTAACCCTTTCCCAGAGTCGACTCTTACGACACCTACGGGAAGAAAGGGGGAGGTGCTATTCTAACCCGGCACCACCAACACGGGGCGCGAAACGTGACATAGACAAAACCATGATTATGACTATTTCACGCTTTGCAGCCCCTTCTATCTAGCATAATTTTAGATTTGATAACAGGCGGAGGATGTATAACAGTGACAGGTTGCTAGCCTGTCGCTTAAGGCATACCTGAACCTTGTTGAAAATTTTACAGATAACTCACGTTTATTAGATCGATTTTAACTCGACATGTTTCCGGCTAATTCGTAGCCCTTTCATCTAAGAAATTGCGCGAAGAGAGCGGAGGCACGCAGTGCGCGTTTGGCAGCAGCAGCCGCCGCGGCTCCTAGATGAAGGGCTACGGATTAGCCCGAAACATGTCGAGCTAAGCACGATTTAATAAACGTGAATTATCCGTAAAATTTTCAACATGAGTGAGCCTCACGGTAGTTTAACATACCTGAACCTATTTTTTTTATATTTGTAAGATACATAAATACAATACACATAACATTAAATGAAGATGCTATTACTAATACTGTAAAACATCATACTTACACCACGCTTTTAATCCCAAATGGGGCAGGCAGAGCACATGAAACGTTACATTGACAAAACAATGACTAAGTATTCACGTTTCGTGGCCACTTCTAGCATATATTTTTTTCGATTTTAAGGTGGCAGGTATAATAGTGACAGGATAGCCTGTCGCATAATTTTAAGTTCAATCAATGTTGAAAAGTATTATTTTTAAGTGTTTTTTTTATATAATGTCGATTTTTAATATTTAGTTACATTCTTCAATTTAATAATAAATAGTAAATAAATGAAGAAATTGTTAAAATAAATTTTTTCCTGTCAAATACAAAAAAACACCCCTATATTCCTATTCAAAAGTGGTGGACGCAAACTGGTCCAGGGGTGGACGCAAACTGGGTGAAACGCCTATTTCTGAAGTTTTTCTCTTTAATAAAAAACATACGATGTTTGGAACAAAACTAAAAATTGAATCTCAAAATAGACTAATATAATGATCATATGACATAAATACTTCGTAGAAATTAGTTATAGAACATTTTTATTTTTGCTGTCAAACTTGCCAACTGCACTAAATGGACGCGAACCGGCGAAATGACCCTATAAACATTGAGTTTAAAAGTGTCCGGCACATTTATGTACCTACCTATTTTATTCGGCCATAAAATGCGTGTGAGTTTTGTTGCGTGTATGCAAATGTGTGTCGTGGGCAAAACCGTGGTGACGAACAAAAAGTATTTGGCTCGTGTGAAACTAGCTTTTTGCTCTGCTAGGTAATCTGTGGTGTGAAATGAATGAAATTGCACTTCCAATCTCGGCTGACGGATTGGTTGCGATAGTCATTTAGGTATTTTATAACTGAATCTTGCTCAACCAAGACCCGCTCTAAAATAGTAATATAGGTAGTTACTTAATACATAATTGTGGTAGATATACCTGACATTGAAAGAAATTTAACGACGTTGGTTTTAATTTAGAGTTATACTTACATAGTTAAGGATTATTTAAAAATAAAAAGAGTTAAGTTAAATTTAACATTCTTATCGTGTTCATTAGATTGACTATACGGATCTGAATTAGATATTAACTAGGTACTTAGGTATTAATTATCTTTATCACCTAAAAACTAACTGAGATTAAAGCCACTCCGTGTTTCAACACCACACATTTTTTCCATAACATAACTTTGAAAGAAAGAAAGAAAAAATACATTTATTGACAACAATTTGACACAGACATAACAAAGAACTTATCTAAAATACATAAATTAGCCCAAATAAATAAATAATAATAACTTAAAAATGTGCATGCCACTTCCAGATGCATCTATTACCATTTGCATTTTTTTATTATTATTATTTGCAGACGTATCTACATACTACATACTTTGTACACATGTATACATCACGTCTGTATTCCAAGTAGGCAGAGCAGGCAAAGTTACAAAGCCAAAACCGTGACTATGATTTTACGTTTATTAGCCACTTTTTGCACAACTTTAGGTTAAAGCATATGGAAGAAGAATAATAGTGACAGGTTGCTGGCATGTCGTTTAATGTAAACGTATTTTCTTAGCCGCCAAATGGATGCTTTATTCTAAATCCGACACCATACTAGACGGCCGGATAGCATAGTGGTCAGAGAACCTGACTGTGAAGCTTAAGGTCCTAGGTTCGATTCCCTATCAAGGCGGACGTTTGTATGAATGTCTAGTAGCCAAGAGTACAGGCATTACATTGCCTAATTTGGGACTAGGTGATTGGTCTAAATTGTGCAATGACGTTTATGAGTTATGACGTTCCGTTAGGGCCATTACATAAGCTGCGCTATTTCCCTTTGGATTTGTATGAAACTTTACATACTCGTACGACGCAGTGGCGTCGGCGGCGAGTCTATACACCGCGGCGACGACGGTGCGTCATAAATGTGTACATGCCCCTACGCTTTGCGTGTTTTAATATTTAAAAAGTGTTGTCAAAACACAGCCATTGACCTGCACAATAAACATTACCAACTTGCAGTTTGTCACGTACGAGCTTTCGCTGTTCCTCGCTATAACAAACAGTCGTGGGTTGTGGTTGTGAGTCACTTGTTTTTTGTTTGTATGCGTGTAGCGGTCCGTCATGCTACCGTATTGGCCACCCAATGTTTCTTGTATCGTATTCTACTAGCCGTCACTTCACACTCTACTAAACAAAGTAATCGACACGAAGACATGCAAAATTAGAAATAGTAAATAGTAACACACTTAATTATTATTACTTCCTTTGCTGTTTTAGTATTTATTTTGAACGAGCTACAATTTTGTATTTGTAGGTCAAGGTATACACAAGTATAATTAATCGTTTAAGTGTTTAACTTGTACCTTTAATTTTTGAAAACCAATGAAAACAAAGAAAATATCATGTTTTCTTTCCATATTAATACTCAAGGGGTCATAGTCTTTGATATCCACAAAAACAAAAGTTAGTAAGTCACTAAAAATATGCACTTTCTTGGTGCAGTTTGACAGGGATTAATTCAAAAGTTGTCTATGTTGCCGCCACAAAAGCTACTAAAATGGGTTGCCAGATAAATAACGGTATCTCTCCTATTATTCAATCATAAAAATACCCAATCGGTAAATAATAGCAGTTTTTCAAATCAGGCAAAATTGCAACATGTTGGCAATGTTGCAGCATTTGACGGTACACGTACGGTCATTGCCCTACGTATCCAGGGAATTTCGGTGTTTTCGTAGTATCACGCAGTAAGTTGCGATGTTGACACTAATGACAAGAACAGTTTCTTTTCATCGTGAAGAAACAATTCACTTGTTTAAACTTAACGGGACTACCTCAGTGCTCTCTTTAAAGTTAGGCACGTACCTACACTATACTCCGTTTTTTTTGGGTTGAGAAATTTAACTGTCAAATCCTTACACATTTTTGAGTAATCCCAAGATATCGGCGCAAATTATGATGATGTTTGATTTAAGAACATTATAACAAACAATATTAAGTGTATTTGCATAAATAATTTTCAGTATTACTAATGAATTCCAGAGATAATTTCAAATTGTGACCGTTAAATTTCTCAACCCAAAAAAAAACGGAGTATACACTGTAGAACTTTTTCTACCATCATCAGTGACTTCTCTACAAATTATATACATTTTATTGTGCCTATCATTACTACATGGACGTAGACAATGGGCAAGATGACTAAAAAAGTATTCAAGTCGTCTGTCAGATGAAATAGTAAAAACAATGTAAGTACTTTTTATCTCTTATTTGAAAAAAAAAGTTGCTACAGTGCTTAGAAGTTTCAAGTGATGTCACCATGTGGAACAATTTTAATCCGAAAGTTTGATGCTATAAAACAAAAAAAAAATCCCGCGTAGTGTCGGGTTTAGAACAACGACTCTACATTTCTTCCGTGGATGTCGTAGGAGGCGACTAAGGAAATAGATTATAGGTATTTTTTAGACGACAGGCTAGCAACCTGTCACAATTTTATTGTACCTCATAACCTGCAACCTAAAAAAATTGATAGACGTAACTACGAACCTGGAGTGGTTTCGACTACTTACCGTTTTATTGTGTGCTCTGCCTACCACATTTGGGAATACAGGCGTGACGTATGTATGTATATAAGAAAAACTTGTCCTATATTTTTCCACAATCTAACTGAGACCAATTAGAATGATATACTTTGACCCAGTTATCATTTACTCACGTTGTGTTCGAAGCAGTGATGTATTGTTCGGTTGAGTTCGCGTATACGCGCCACGAGGAGCGATGTGTTGTGTCGACCACCCACCAGCTTGGTTCCTCGGCTTTTACAATCTTCTGCAGCTCAAAGGGGCACTGGAAATAAAAAAATGTGTAAAATGACAGTTTATTTTTATAAAATTACATCATGCGTAATTTGTACAATGTCAAGATGTTTGCTAAGGTTAAAGTAAGCAGGTAATTAGGTTATTACCCACATGTTGTCGACACTTCGTCATATAAAATTTTGACGTGGGTTACCAAAATATACTCGTGCCAATTAACCCGTGAGAGAATCAAATTAGACAAAAACGGCTCTACTTTTGTACGTTATTGATAATTAATTGGAATTAATTCAGATTGCGTGTTTACTTATTGTCACAGTTTGTTTTAGTTGATACTTAAACTACACACTATCCAACGAGCCAACGCAAAAAATGTGATGGAAAGCGTTGCACCAGGGACAACTCAAGAGGGCTTTTCGACTAATTCTTAGATTAAAATACGTTTCTTAACGTAAAAATGAGTCTAGACGTTTTTAAACGTTATTAAGGAAATATCCAAGATTATAATTTATAATTTATTTAATATAATTTATGGATATTAATAGTAATTTTGTGGTGTACAATGAAGACCTATTTTAATTGTACACATCCACCAGTCTACACCTGGAAATGGGTTGGAAACTATTTTGTCTCTTTTCATAGATCTACTAAACACAAAAAACCTGTTAATAGCGTAACAAAACGATAGTTGTTTTGTAACAGTCCGTAAAGTTGGATACCTTGTGTTACAGTTTACACCGCGCAACCAACTAACAATGCGTATCTTGGCCGGTGATCCAATCATCCACACTGTAATTTCTCTAACGAACGAACACACGTGATACTTGACACACATTTTTGCGATCATTTGAATTGACAGAATAATCGTGAGTCTTCATGCTACTTCTATAGTTCCTATGGAATCAATTCGAAAACAAGCATAAATCTTTTTTTGAATAAACGTTTAGCTATAGAATTATTACTCTTGCTAGGTATTTTGAGTTTTTTTTTTCATTTCATAATATTTACTCCCTAGTTTAGTTTAGTACATAGTAGTGAACAATTAAATAATTTAAGCAGAGAGTCACGGTCACATAACTGCATCGAGAACTCGTAATATTTCGACACTGACGCCGTGTTATACATTTCAATTCGCGACTAACTGTCCGTTAAATTAGTAACTTAACACGTGCAAGTGGGTCGTGTTTATTTATGACGTAGAGCGGGCTGCTATGTTGGGTTAGATGTTCTGCCAAATTTATTGCTGTACAAAGACAGATAAGTACCTAATTATGAACTCTGATTGGCGCTCTGTATGCTGGATTTCGGGCCAATTCCTAACCCATTATCTGGAGAAACCGAAACATGTCGAGCTAATCTCGATATAAAAACGTAGTAAACCTAAAAAAAATCGAATAGATCCATTTTAACTCATTATACACTTTATCACTACAAATTGCTCTGTATTACTCTTGCTATGGATTCGTATAACTGCTCTGGCGACAAGCTGTCGGATGCGTGGAAATAATGACCGTGCACTGTGCTTCAAATGCTATGCTAAATACAGAGTTTCCAGTTCACTTTCCAGGGAAATCCCGGTATTGATGTATAGGCACCCTATTTCCTTAGAAAAACCGTTTGACAGGAAAATTGAACGATTAGATTCCCCTATAGGTTCTTATGCAAACGCTACTATTGGCAGTTGCGATTTAGTTGACGTAGATTTATCACCATACATACATACCATAACGTCTGTATTCTCAAATGGGGTAGGCAGAGCACATGAAACGTTACATAAACTAAACCTAATTTCTGGTTTCGAAGCCCCTTTCAGTATAATTTTTATTTAGGTTTTTTTCTGTTTGAGTTTACGGTCAGAATAGAGATGAGTACTAAAATTAACATTTATTGGGGTTGATTGTACCAAACGAAAAAATATTTTTGTATTAGAATTGTAATTTTACTGTTGAATAAAAAATAAACAAAAAGTGAGTTGTTTACATTTTATTAAGGTTACATGATATTCTTATTTGATTGATTCGACTCTTAATTAAATAATATTTTCACAACAACGATCAAATATACGAATTCCAGAACAACACGTAAAATCGAGTAACAAATTTTTAATGTCTTGTCCTCAAACTAGATTATAAATATTGCGGCATAATATCGTGTCAAGAGCACTTTTTATCAAACAAGAACCGAACGTTTTTTGATCGGCAATTGTTACAGAAAGTTAAACTCGTAATGGCTTTCCAATCGTCGCGATGTTTACTTTTGTTTCAACCATTGTTTCCACTTTCTTTTGACTGTATCGGTAAGGAAATATGGACAATACGTGTTCATAATTACATGGGAAATGCTAAACACGGCATTGAAGAATCCGTAATAAATAACAACATTTCTTACGCCAATATCACTACTACGAACGAGTAGAAAAGTAATAGATTAACGTTAACCGTATCTTACTAATGAGTTTTTCACCCTTTACATCCACTTTTAGCAAAATTTTAGCTTTGGAAAGGAGTGGAAGAACTAAGTATAATAGTGACAAGGTTGCTAGCATGTCGCCCAAAGCATGCCTAAACCTATTTCCTTAGTCGCCCCTTACGACATCCACGGAAGAAATGGAGAGGTATTAAATCCCGACACTTCACATAATGGTTTTGTCTATGGCACGTTTCGTGTGCACTGCCTGCCCCATTAGGAAAAACGGACGTGATTGTGAATTTTAATAGTTAAACAAACTTATCACTTGTACCTTTGTAAATGACACACGATACATTATTAACGCAGTTTTGGTTTTGCGACATGTCATAAAGTCTCTTATACATATTCCGAAGAAGTTGCTTGACAAAAGATAAATGGTTGAAATAAACAATAAGTAGAGCCATTTCTATGTTAATTGAAAACGATTTTGATCCTACAGGTACTTTAATTAAGGTCTTAAATAAAGTTAATTAGGCGATAGCGTGCATTGATAAATACGGTGCAATTTGGGCCAATAAAATGCAATAAATCTAATGGTTAAGAATGTAGAAAAAGTGTGAAATCAACGATCCGTTCAATATTTACGATAATCGCATTAGAAAATGTGTGAATTGGCCTTTAGCGTAAAACATTTTTTTGTCATTTCACTTTACGAAATTGTTTCTTGCAATCGTATTGTTAAAGGTAATTGGTAAGTGCTCTTAATTGTTAAATTCTTCGCTTTGATTGCACGAATCGTAGGAATGTATTGATTGATATAAGTACCTAACTTTAGTTGTAAATTTATAATGAACGACTCTCAAAAGTTAAAAATTACCGACGAATTTTGCTGCCAAATTTCTTACTTTAAACACGTACAGACCTACTAGTTACTTTGGATAAAATATTCTAAATTAAATTTAATCATGTTAAAACTTGAAAAACTTCAATTTTGAAACCTACGTCTACCCAGAAAAGAATAGCAAAACATTTATAAACAAATTAAACCTCACCCTAAAACAGTCATCCGAAACACTATACACCCCCACATCCCTGTCAGAATTCGCCGTCATGTACGCCTGGTCCAGCTTCAGGGCGGTCATGTTTAGACCCTCATGCTCGGTCACCCCAGGGTCTTCCAGCCAGCTCCGAATAGTCTCCCGATACCACTGCCATGTGCTATTAGCCACCATCACTGTCGATTCATTCATGGTTCACAAATCGATTCACAATTTTAAATTAAGAACACCACAGGATTTAGAGCGGTTTTTTTAAACACGGCGTTTCATTCATGCCAGTTCGTTTGCGTCGTCGGGGCGTCTGAACAGACGCAAGCACGAAGTCGTACTGCCATACTCGCCGGTTCCTTTTGCACCGGTATAACGAGTGTCGCGGAACTCGTATTCTCCGGTGGACTTAGCGTTTTACGCGACTGTCTTCAAGTAAAGCCTATGTTGGCTATGTTGTTCTTGTAAATACGAGTATCGAGTTACTAGAGAGACATAAAAAAATTACAGAACTATTGTCCGCTTACAATTTAGTTAACTAAGGATAGCGATAACTCAGAGATAAGTTACCAACAAAAAATTGTACTAAATTTAATTTATATTTTTTAAACTTTCGTGATTCTCACACATATTTATGTTTACGCGGGACTTAATCACGGTATCTTTTAATTACCTCTCGACGTTCCAACCGCGTTACAGCGACTGGTCACGAGCTCTGTAAACATAATTAAATAAATTTAATTTGTCGTTAACTTTCGATACGCACAGCAATCACAGCATTAAGTGTTTTAGGATAGTAAAAAAAAATCAGGCAACACCGGCGAATTAATTTTAGTATCTGAGATTATAAAACAGAGCAAAGGTTACGAAGTATAATTTATAGGAAGCCGGCCATTGTGGTTGCAACAGACCATTCACTATGAGAGAATGAAAGAAAGCGTTGCGTTTAACTTTATAATTGACTTGTGTTTCATACGGATTTGCATGGGGTTTCACCATATTGGTGTTGCATGCATGTTTAACATACATAGGTACGTCACACCTGTGTACCCAAATGAGGTAGGCAGAGCCCATATAGTCAAAACCTTGACTGTTTAACGGCGCGTAAATTTGTGGCTCAATTTTAGATTTGAAAACATGCAGATGGATGAGTTATGGTAGTGACAGAAGTAGTCTGGCGCCTAAAGCGTATCTTAATCAAAAGTGTAGGTCCTTAGTCGCTTCTTACGACGGCGATAGAAATGGAGAGGTGATTCTTAACCAGACACTACACGAGTATCTAATTAATGGATCACAGAATAGCCTGATCAATAAATCTTAACGTTAGTTCTTCCAGTTTGTATTACTTTTACTTTCCCAGACTTGACGAAATTAATTAGGATTAGTATCCTATGTTTTGAGCGTGAAACAACAGAACTGTGAGACTCATTCGTAATGAAAAATAAAGAAAATTCACGTCTTAAATGGAGTTTAGTTCGACATGTTTCGGGCCAATCCGTAGCCCATAATCTAAGATCCTCGGCGACTGCTTCCAAGAGCCTGAAAAGGTCGATGTAAATTCTGTGCGACCGAGTACTCTATATTTAAGAAATCGTGCGCAGGGATTAGTTTGGTGGCGCCGCGACTCCTTGATGAAGGGCTGCGGACTAAATAAACTAAATTGAAACATGTCAATCTAAACTCGATTCAAGACCTGACTTTTATGTTTTTTTCATTACTTACCTTACGACTACAACGAACTAGATTGAACCAATAAATGCGTAGCCCTCTTGCCCTACCTTGAGAAGGTTGAGCGAGTGGCGAAAAATAAGGTCTACTGACAAGGCCTTCGGACCTTTCGAATAAGTAAAGTTAACCTACAAATGTGCAATTAAAGCGACGAGCGCAACTAACTACATTTCAAATAACGATGTATAAGAAACCGATCAAGTGCAAGTCAAACTCGCGCACGAAGGGTTCGGTAGGATTATTTATTTAACAACAGAGACGACAGAGGTGTTTCATCATGGACCCTGTTGGGCACAGCACACAGAGAGGTCAACTGGAATTGCAATTAATTACAAGTATGTGTAAATATTTCGTATTCATTTACAATTTGCATTGAATTTGTATTTTATGTTATGACTAAGTAAATATTGATTTATAAAATAATAACATTTTTGTAATTTTTTCTTTAGTTTTTATAAATATTTAGTCGTTTATTTGCTCTGAGGTGTTGGGTTTAGAATAACACCTCTACATTTATTCCGTGGATGTCGCAAAATACGAATAAGGAAATATAGGTTGAGGTATATTGTAGGGGACAGGCTAGCAACCTGTCACTATTATACCTGCCAACTCAAAACCTAAAAAAATAAACTAAAAGTAGCCACGAAACGTGAAATTGTCAAGGTTTTGTCTATATAGCGTTTTATGTGCTCTTAAGTCCGCATTTGGCGGGAATACAGGCATGATGTAAGTATGTATGAAAAAGTTTCCTTTAGTGGTACGGAACCCTACCGTTTACATTTGGTCGTTGCACGCACATAAACGTGAAGATTTTCTCTTTGATCCTTCGATACCGGAACGAATTATTTATTTGATTGCTGCGAATCTATGAAGATTTTATAGCAAAGAGTACACAAATCTCACAAACATTTATCTCCACGCAAAGACGCGTTCGAGGTGAACTGCGCCGGCCCGCGATGCACGCAATTAATAAATAGCTTATGTGTTTACCTACATAAACCTATGTACAATAATGTTTTTAATTACCTAGATTTTAAATTTGTTTGAATTTATACTTTGACTTTTATTGACCCGTTAGTGTCGTATCGGCTTAAAATCTAACCTCTATAATAAAAAAATATAAGTAAATCCGTCATCCCTGTAATCTCAAATGGGGTAGACAGAGCGCCCAAAATGCTAGATACTACCAAGACCAAACCATGATGACTTTTTCACGTTTCATAGCCGCTTCTAAGTCTAACATTATCTTTTAATTTCATAGGTTTTAATATTCTAGTTAAGTAGTATACTTTAATAGTTACAGGTTGCTAGCTTAAAATATACCATTTTCTTTAGTCGCCTCTTTCGGCGTCTACGGAGAAATGGAGCGGTGTGATGCTAAACTCGACACCACATCCACAATAGATGTTTAAAACTTTGCTACCAGTGAGGATTTGCAATTTACAATATTTGAAAAAAAAAAGCCAGGTATATCCTTTTATTGAGTTTGCAAATATTTTTAAATGAAAAATTTTAAATCCTCTCTGACAAAATAATTTATGATATTGATAACTTCAGTTCTATCAAGTGACAGCAACTAGGGTTTACAGTATTTTTCGCTTTAATAATTTAATTTTTTGCACGGTTTTTTATAACACGTTGTATACATTATGCCACAATAAATAAAATTATACTCGTTAGACTAATAGACCTCAAGGCCGAGCTACTACTTCGTTAGAGCGTCTAGCTTAACATTATGCACTTCGCGTCGCACCAATGACCCACCTGACCCAAATGGCTCCCTAGATGATTTTCAACTTTATTTTGCCAAGTTAGCCCTGGCCGAAAACCGGTACTGCACTACAAGTTTGTACACATAAAGTATTATGCGTTGAATTGATTATACCACGACCTTCGCCGAGGAAACTAACTTCATCAGTTATGTGATGAATTACTTCGTGGTCAGTCGTACAGATGGTTTTGTATTTATATTAATTTATAAGAATTAATTTTATGTCAAAATGAGAGTTAGGTTTTATGTGTTGTTGTGTGTGTGCGGGAGTGGTGTGGCGCTCGATACCGGGTTCCCGGCTGGGTATATGGGTGACTGTGAGTGATATTCAATTTAAATAATATTGGTTTAAACAACGTTTAAAATTTAATTACAAAGATTTTTTTTAAACAGTAATTTAAAATTCGTATCTTGTTTTTTTTTTGTTTACTTGTTAAATTTAATGATGGTGATTTTGGTTCCCGCTGTATTAACTTTTCATGTACACTGATATAACTTGGAACACGTTCCAAGAGCAAAAAATAGTAAATCATTGTCTACATCTTTTCGTTCTACTATACGTTCAGACGCATTATGCAAATGATCTATTTTAAAACACCTGTATTATGTGGTCACATTATAATAATTATTTTATTAAAACAAGTGATGGTTGAAAAAAGAAAACAAATAATAATATTTCAAATTTGGAATACGTGGGTCGCGCGGCTGGCAGCATGGGCGTAGCCAGGGGGGTTTTTGGAGGTTCAAACCCCCCCCCCTCCCCAAATTAAATCCTGGCTACGTCCGTGGCTGGCAGTATTAGCTTGTAATGCCGATGTGCAATTGTTTGTAAAATTCGAGTTTGCCGCCACTTTAAGTAATCGTTGTAATTTGAACCAATGATAGATAAAGTTATGTATGCTACTTGTACTCGTGATGTTTTATGAAATTCACCACGTCAGGCTCATTTTATAAACTACACTCGTATATCAATATTTATTATGAAGCAACTATACAAATGTGTCAAACATTAACTAAGCTACCAAAACATATCAGATAAAATAAAAAAAATGCTATGAGTATATCATTTACTCCACCCAGGTCCGGGGATGTATAACAACACACAATTCTCGGACAGCACAAAGCGCTCCCTGTCAGTGGTAGTGATGTGGCCGACCACTGGCTTCATCAGAAGCCAGGAAAGAAACTGTCAGCTCAGTGTCCGAGGGGCGGCCTGTGCCGCTCGTCACCTGAACCTTAAGAAGAGAAAAACACAGGTAAAATTAATGAGATTTGATAAAACAGTTTTACGACACATATGGCACTTTGTCGGTGGTAGGTAAGTGGCCGACTACTGGCTTGACCAGTAGTCAGCAAAGAAACTGTTAACTCGACCTCCGAATGGTCTCGTCACCTGGACCTTAAGAAGCGCAAAATACAGGTAAAATGAATGAGATTTGACCCCTACTACACAAATAGCCATCAGAGGTAGTAATGTGGCCGACCACTGGGTTCATCAGAAGCCAGGAAAGAAACTGTCAACTCAGTGTCCGAGGAGCGCCTTGTGCCGCGCGTCACCTGAACCTTAAGAAGAGAAAAACACAGGTAAAATGAATGAGATTTTGATATACAGTTCCACAATAGTAAAAGCCCTTGTCGGCGGTTAAATTGACGTCCGAATGGTCTTGCCACCTGGACCTAAGAAGAGAGAAACACAGGTAAAAATAATGAGATTAGGTAACACAGTTCTACGACACAAATAACCCTTTATCAGAAGTTTCACCAGAAATCAGGAACGAACTCATCTGCTGCTAAGCGTTTGAGGGGCGGCGCCGTAGGTTACTTGAACCTTAAGAAGAGAAAAACACAGGTAAATGTATCGCCCCACTTCCATTATTCAACTACTTAAGTAGATAATGCAAAGTAACATCAATGAAAATTTGAGGCTCCGTTTAACGACGAACCTCACTTAAATGTTTTGCCATCGGCCGATCAGTGTTGCAATTATGGTGTTTTTAAATGTTTACTAAACAAGCTTATAATCAAAGTTGAAGGTCGAAGACTGGTTGAAGGTGAAAATGCAGATAAAACATTTAAAATGTATTTAAAATCTGTTTTGCATGTGTAGTTACGAAATTCGTAATACATATTCGCGCAGAACTGTCTATTTGCGTAGTTGACAATTTGGGAACCTATTGGAAAAGAACTCGATTCTCCAGAACACAAGTAGGTATCTACGTCAAGTTGATCTCGAATTTATTTCTTTTTCAAAACATAGGTCGTTATTTTTTTCTGGTTAATAATTTGATAGAGATCTCTAACTTAAGGTAGGTGTGTGTTAAAGAGAGAGAGTCTACCCTATTTAGAAATACAGGTGTGATGTTTATGTAAAGGCAAGAGAGATTGTCCTAATAGCTGAATATCTGAAAAGTGTTCCTTCTTGTGTCTTCGGATACTTATTCAGATTCTACATGTGTTGACTTCTCTTCATCAGGTCATGATTACGGGGTATCTGGACGCCTCCTTCTCCCCCGTAGTGCGGTCGGTGGTCGCCCCGTACCTCAAGATGGGACGCAACATCATCGTGGTGGAAGTATTCCCGCTACTCTTCCGTCCCTATCCCATGTGAGTCCTACACTGCTTTTTATCCCTGTTTCGCTCTGATCTAGCGTCAAAGAAAAAGACGACAAAGGCTTTTTACGTTAAAACCATTTCGTTTTTGTATAGAAGCATCCAGTACCACAAGTGTAGTCATTATACGATCAAAACACGAGTCACTCTCGTCTGCTTTAATATGCTTTAGTTTTTTATCGGAACTGAGACATCATCTCAAAGCGGCACGTTAACACAACTGTCGTGATTGACAGGACAAGTAACGTTCCCATACAAACTAATGTGTAATAATGCAGATAAGAGTGACTCATGTTTTGATCATAATGACGAAACATGGAAGAGTGCGAGCATTCGTTCGCGAGCATTAGTCAACGAGCAATGAAATGCTGGTTCGATGTTCACACTCCTCGAAAGCAAAAGAATGCTCTTAGTGAAGATCCTTACTAATATTATAAATCGGAAAGTGAGTTTGTTTGTTTGTTTGTTCCGCATTCACGCCGTAACTACAGAACCGATTGCTTTGAAATTTTTCAGATGTAAAGTTAGAAGTCCGGATTAATTAATAGGGTACTTTTCATCCCGGAAAAAAATTATGTTCAAGAGGGAATGTTCGCTTTATACCGCAATATAACCGAATTCCACGCGGGCGAAGCCGCGGGCGGAAAACTAGTGTTCCTATAAATATAAGTAAGTATGTGTTTTTTGCGTCATTGAAAGCCATAAGAATGCGCTGCGCAATTAAATGCCAAAAAACAAGACAATAAAACGATTTGCTCAATCTGAGGCTAGAAACACGCTTTTACCGCATAAGCAAGCTGGTGTTGGGACGAAAGCGGTTGCAGCCTTTGGAAAAAATCGTATTAATTATTATAGTTAAGATACTTGAGTGGTTTAGGTAAAGGTAAACAAAACAACGTCACATATTGAAAACATGCAATATTTGCAATAGTTTTAATTCCATGATGATGTCTGATATACAGGCGTGATGTATGTAATTTTGTTGTTACCCGTTACCAATCTTCAACAGGGCAGCACGAGTAACTCGTCCGCTTGGCGAGATCCTGGGCGAGTTCTTGGCCGAGTTGACGCGTCGGGGGCTGCCCCCGAGCCGCCTCGAGCTGTCCGGCGGGAGCCTCGGAGCCCACATCGCGTACTACGCAGCTGTCAAGTATAGAGAGTTGACAGGCCGAAAGCCGGCGCGATTGTCAGGTTCGTATTGGGTCAATTCACACCGAGACGAGACGCGACGATGCATGAAGCGGCCAGTGGTTTCGCGCTGCGCAGCGCGGCGCCGCGCTACGTCTCGAGGCGTAGCGCGACGTACCTGAATGCTCATAAAGAAATGTAAACTTTATCGCGTAGCCAATAAAGTATATTTTGAGTTGGCAGCGCGGGGGGCGGCGTAGTGCGACGTAGCGCTACGCCGCGCTACGTATTCTGTATACTGACAATGACATATGAACCTTATCTTGTAACAAATAAAGTACATTTTGAGTTGTTCTATTAAAAATTTTCGTGTGAATTGACGCTAAACGTCTTCCTAAGCCTTCTCAGTATGGAAACTGAGACAGCGCCTCCAAGCGGCACGTAAGCACAACTGCCGCGGTTGACACAGTATCCATACAATTCTTCGCGTTATCGCAAACGAATTCGACACGTTTCTTGACAGACTTTAGTTTTATTACACTAGACTTAGAAGACATTTAAACCTTTTTGCCTGGCAACCCACAATGCAAGAATATTAGAAGCACGCGACCCGTTTAAAACTGAAAAACAAATGAAATGCAGTGACTGCTGTTTTTTTTCAATAAGTCCCGCGGGTCCTGCGACCCATCTCGATATGTCCCGCGACCCAGATGTGGGTCGCGACCCGAGGTTAAGAAACGACGGTCTAGTGTAATGAAGTCTGTCATGAAATGTTCGATGTCGTTTGCATTAACGCGAAGAATTGCATGGTGATCTGTGTCGACCGCGGCAGTTGTGCTAACGTGCCGCTTGGGGGCGCTGTCTCATAGTCCATACAATTCTTCGCGTTAATACGCAAACTTGACTGTATGACTTGACTTGACTGATTGTGAGTTGACTCGTCGGGGGCTGCCCCCGAGCCGCCTCGAGCTGTCGGGCCTAGGAGCGTACATCGCGTACCACGCAGCTGTCAAGTACAGGGAGCTGACGGGCCAGCGCGGTTGACAGGTTTGCAACATAACAGGGCGTCTAGTGTAATGATGTCGGTCAAGTAGGGGAGAGTCGTTGAAATCGTACCGCCGGTTAAATTGTACCACCTCTCGATTATCAACAAACCAACATATTTCTTTAACGCTAGCAACCTACAACGATACTTCAGTGAATTTCCGAAGTATTGGACATTTTGCCATGGTGTTGGTTGAATATTTTGTGAGCTAGTAAAAAAAAATGTTTTTGCGGTTTTTGATGTAAATTTTAATGCTGATTCGTTAGGCTGGACCTCGTGCAAAAGGTGGGTTTTTGTAACAATATTGACGGTGTTAGAACGACAAATTAATCAGCTTTTTCCCATTGTTTTCACAAAGTCTTTAAAATTGAGGGTTATTTAGCTATTGCTTGTTTTGTTTATACATACATGGTCGGTTAAATTGTACCAAAGTGTAGTCGGCTAAATCGCACCGGTACAATTTACCCGACGTTTATAAAATATTACATCCTTTTTTTTTAGATGACATATCCGGGGGATAAAAGGAAGACTTAATTTAGTACGTTCAGTGCCACAGATGGCTGCATGATACATGCACTTTTAATCCACAAATTTGTGAGAATTACCTACCAATAACGCCTTAATTAATACAAGAGAAGTACGTAGTTCGATTTTTTTTTTGTTCGACTTTTCAGCTGTCTACGACATGTAATAATATCTCAATTACATTTAGCATCAACGTCCCCATGATGAAAGCAATATAAAAAGGGTACGTTTATCCGATCAGGGTAGATATTCTAGAAAAAATATTTTGTAAAAATTTGATACTAGTTACTGTTTTTTTTCTTTCCTGTCGGTTTATCATGTAAATGTCACCTCTGAAACACCAAATTGTTGTGATGAATGATTATTTGAGTTAAAGATTATCTGAATAAATGTTGTATTAATTAGCGGTACGATTTAAACGACTAGTCGGCTAAATTGTACCAATAGCGGACCTCCGAAAAAACGCATTTTTTCCAATTAAACTGCAGTCTATACCAGAGACCTTTAGGTACTTAAAAGATGGTAAACAATCTTGACGTGTCTTTTTATTTAAACATACACTTTATAAATCAAAATCTTTACATTTTACAATTTAGGTATGAAAAAATCATTTACTTTCATAATTGAATTGTATATTGTAACGATTTTCATTTTTAGACTGTGTATTTCAATAAAAAGACATGTCAAGATTGTTTACCATCTTTTAAGTACCTAACGGTCTCTAGTATAGTGCGCTCATTTTTTTATATATGATAGGCAAGATTTTGATCTATGAATGGAACAGTCATTTATAGATGTAAGATTTTTTATAAAGTAAATATTAACGTAATAGTAAAAAGTGGTACGATATAAACGACTCTCCCCTATTTAACACGTCGATTTCATTTGCGTTAACGAGAAGAATTGTATACCTGGGTCGACCCCGGCAGTTGTGCTAACGTGCCGCTCGAAGGCGCTGTCTCAGTTTCCACATTCAATACAATTCTTCTCGTTAATACGCAAACGTTTCTTGACCGACTTCATTAGGTACACTAGCTAGAGTAGCTACACGCTCAGGTTACATAGGTAGAAAGTTAAGAACTACATACATACATCCCATACATTTCCCAAATGGAGTGGGCAGATCACACGAAACGCTTCATAGACAAAGCCATGACTACTTCACGTTTCGTAGCCACTTCTAGCATTTTGCGAAACGTGAATTAGTCGTGGTTTTGTCGATGTAACCTTTCGTGTGCTCTACCATTTTGGAAGTACATGCATCATGCAAGTAGCTATGTATTATTTTCATTCTTGTATTCGCCGGAAGTCTCATCGCCCACATATCTTAAAATACAGCTAAGGAATATGAAATCTTACTGGGTCCATTGCTGCGTGCGTTGGCTACAAATTGTTCGTATCCTGATATTTTAAATCTGTTAATTAGGTCTTTTCCTTATCACGCGAACGGTGATGTGGGGATTAAATAGGTAGTTAGTTGGTAACTTATAGGAATTGTTTAATGTTTATTTAGATTGCCATAGAACATGAGGAGCAACGAAACTCTACCTACATAGACCAAACCATGACCATTACCATCAACTGTTTTTAAACCAAAATTGCAGAACGTGAAATAGCCACGGTTTTGTCTATTTAATTTTTCGTGTGCTCTACCTACCCCATTGGAGAACATAGGCGTAGCTATTTTTAATCCCTAGCCATAGACCCAAATGGAATATCAAAAGCAATAATTTGAAACAAAAAAAAAAAAAAAGTGTACCTACCTACCATTATTTTGGCAATCAATCTGACAGAATAAATAGAATGTTCTAGTCAACTGCCTGTTAGTTTGTACGTTTAATTTCAGGCTTAGATCCCGCGGGGCCCTGTTTCCGAAACCTGCCCGCCTCACAGCGCTTCAACTCTGAAGGTGCGGACCGAGTTGACGCACTTCACACCAACATCGATGGGTTTGGGATTGCAGACCCCATCGGGCATGTAGACTTCTACGCTAACGGCGGTAAGACAAGACGTCCACCTATACTATAGTGCATTGTGAATTACGGGCGGTAAAAAGGACCAACGAGTCTGTTAGAAGCCCAACGCCTTATTTTTTTATGTAATTCCTTTACTGCCCACAATACACACAATGATTTTCATCGCATTTGCGAGGAAAAAATGCGCGCTCCGTTTCGCTTTCTAGTCCAGTCAGTCAAGACAATCAATTCACTATAATTCCAAAAGTTTTCAAACTTCGGTCTAGTGAATGGTACATTGAAACAACAATAAATCTCATTTTGCAACCTTGTCCGCAGTCCGGAACATTGTTAAAATTGCAATTTAATTAATTTTTGCTGTATGGTCGTGAAAAAAAATCCAAAAGTTCTGCAAAGTTGGAGTTGTGTTAAATATACTATTTTACATCACGTGTCAAATTTGCAACCAATTCAAGTGTACGGAACATTTTTTAATATTAAAAATTAATGTTTTTCTTTATTAAATTGAAGGAAAACGTTCCAAAAGTTCTGCAAACTTGACACATACATGGGAAATATATACCGAACGGTTGTATAAATTTGCAACCTTTTTGGTCGACCGGAACATGTTTATTTATAATTCGTTTTAAATTCGTGGTCATTTTTTGAGCAAGGCTGTCTCGGAAAAATTACAAAAGTTTTGAAACTTGGTTGCAAACTTCGAAAACATCTATTCTGATGCATTTACAAATTTGCAAAAAAATTTTTTTACATTATCCTTATTATACCAGTATTGCATCAGAATAGATGTTTTCGAAATTTGCAACCAAGTTTCAAAACTTTTGTAATTTTTCCGAGACAGCCTTGCTCAAAAAATGACCACGAATTTAAAACGAATTATAAATAAACATGTTCCGGTCGACCAAAAAGGTTGCAAATTTATACAACCGTTTGGTATATTTTTCCGATGTATGTGTCAAGTTTGCAGAACTTTTGGAACGTTTTCCTTCAATTTAATAAAGAAAAACATTAATTTTTAATAACAAAAAATTTTCCGTACACTTGAATTGGTTGCAAATTTGACACGTGATGTAAAATAGTATATTTAACACAACTCCAACTTTGCAGAACTTTTGGAATTTTTTTCACGACCATACAGCAAAAATTAATTAAATTGCAATTTTAACAATGTTCCGAACTGCGGACAAGGTTGCAAAATGAGATTTATTGTTGTCTCAATGTACCATTCACTAGACCGAAGTTTGAAAACTTTTGGAATTATTGTTAAATTTTCGATTTCGGATGTCAATTATGACTGGACTATTCGCTGTTAGTGCGTTTGGATTGATTATCGCTTTTTTCGAATCATATACACAGACACCTGTGTTTTTCATAGAATTCGAAGGGACATACAGCCAGATTCTGCCAAAAGGTTAACACAAATTTACAAAAAAAAATTGAAAAACACGTTGCCATACATCCAAACTATTAAATTAATGAAGTTTCATAATCCGTACAATAATTTTGAAATTATAATTGGCATAATAGGTACTTAAGTTTTCGCATTTTTATTTCTACACTTGCAACTATAGCTTGACAACTAAATTACATTCTCGTTTGATAGAATCCACCCTCAGACTTCGATTGTTTAACATATCCATTTCGTCCACAGGTGAATACCAACCATCAATGGCTGGAGACTTCATCATGCCCTGTTTCTTGGTCTGCAGCCACTTACGCTCAGCATTCTACTGGCTGCTCGCCCACGAGAACCCAGACAAGTTCATAGCTGTCCGCTGCGAATCCGTCGCCAAAGCAAGACACGGCGACTGTTATAACAACCCAATCGTTTCAAACTACCTCGGCCCAAAAACAAACTTCACCAATAGGGGTATCTATTACTTACCTACCAAAGAAGCAGTGCCTTACTATTTAGGAGAAGAAGGCCTGAAGAAAAGAAAGTACAACCACTACGACATACTCCTTCGAGTTTCACCAGAAAACGACGTGACTGTATGACAAATAAAACGAGAGAGAGATTTCAGACGTATTTATTTAAATATCAATCATTACAAAATCCATTAAACAACAACTACTTATTATGATGTTACAGATGTAGTGAGAAACTATTTTCCTTCGGGAAAACTCGGATCTTTATCGGAATACGATGACATCCGAACTGTCAATGAATGATCGTATTAAATCAGTGACATTCTCATATCCATTAATATGGAACTTTATTGTTTAGTGTCAAATGTCAAAATGAATAATGTGATTGTATAATATAGAGATGTTACAACCACTTCCTGTAACTTTGAAAATATCAACTCAGTTTTATTAACACTAGTAAATCAAACATTATCTCCACTTTAAAACATTAATTAAAAGGACAACCATTTTCGAGATTTTAGCATGGCTATACAACGTTTTTATAAGTAATTTGAAAATAATGATACTATAGCGAATATTTGGATTGCGTATTATCCACTCTATATATATATTGGTCTGCTGAAGCGACTTGCCCCTACGGCTTTAAGATGGGTACTGAAGCTGTTTGAGAGAGTACGATAAATACGAACATTTCCGAAAAATTACGAAGGAAAATAGTTTCTCACTACATCTGTAGTTAGACCGACTTGAGTTCCAATTTTTATAGTGTCTATCTAAATGTATGTACAGGAAGGATCAGTCGAGTTAAGCTCTGATTGCTCAGGATACGTTCAACGATTGGTTTGAGCTAAAAAATGGAAGCCATACGCTGACAGCACTAAAATATACACCAGCTACTAAACTACTGAAGTCAAAGAAACGACATTAAAGAACTGGAAAGTAAATCAGTATTTGAAAGCTTTAAAAAAACCGTCGAGAAAAAAAGTGTTGGAATCAAGTGCATAATTTACGCTGGTGTAAATCTTAACGCTATCATAAAGATCCGACTTAAGTCAGTAAAGTGTTCTTTAAAAAATAAGCACTACATAGAACAAGAGGTCACTAAGCGATTTACATAAACAAAATATGCGAAGCGACGCATCTGAAAATATATTGCAAGAACAAATTAATATCAACATAATGTACTTGATTTAGCTTTATTCCAATAAATAGTTCATCTAAAAATATTTTCTAGTCTATCCGGGAGTTTAAGCGACGTACGATCATTAAAATTTAATAAAAATACCGTCGCATCACAATCGTGCTAAAGAACGAAAACAATGATTTGGGTTTAACAAAATTGTTAGTAAAACTTCGAAAGATTACCATAAATGGTAAAATCACAATACATCTACAATCCATTCAGATCTCAAATAACATCACAAAAACACAATCAAATGATTTATTTCTTACTGGATTAGGGCATGTTACTGTATCGTAATTTATTCATAATTAATGATGATTTAATCCATCTGATGATATATTTACATAGATTTATAATCTTCAATGAACGAACTTTTTTTGTTACTCATACGATTAATTTAGTGGAACGTATTTAAATTCAAACCTTTTCACAAAATTTTAAGCAAAAAGTCGGTAAATAATTCGTTCAAATAGGATTTACGATCTAAATAAGTAAATACTGAATTTTAAACGTATAAATTACATTTAATGCCATGAAATGAATAAATGCGTGGAATGTACAAATTTTAAATGAGCTGTTTTAATTTTATACCACAGTATACAAAGTGATATGCATATTCTGAGGGAATCTTCAGAAGATTCCCTCAGTGATTGATATTTTTTCATCGGTATTACCCGATACATTAGTATCGGACATGCATAAAGCTCCAAACGCAAACCAAACTGACACCAGAAGCGGAGCGGTGCAGCGTGGTGGCGTGATGGTACCAATGAAATTCTTTTTTTCCGGCCAGTGCGGTAAAAAAGCGTTTCGTTCGTACCATCACACCACCGTGCCGCGCCGCATCCCGCTGTCAGCGTGTCTGGAGCTTTATTGAAACGACCGAAAATATTTCAGGAGGAGAACAAGTGAACAACTGATTTCATAAACTGGTATTGTCTGCAAACAAGAACCACTTGAAATATTTTCGATTTATTGTTGGATGATCTGTTTAACTACACTGGTGAGATATGTATTTTTGCTTGCAAGCGAAGCGCGAAGGTTTTAATAATCCATAACCGTTAAAACAGCAATTGACCGTATTCTGTTTACCGCCCCGAAGTACTTGTAAACCAATTTATCTCTAAACTTCATTCGCCGGAACTCCCTTTGATTCATTATATGATTTACCATCGATGCCAAAAAGCAAAAAGCAAATCACACAAAATTGACTATATCGTTTTACTGTTACAGGCTTTAAAACTACCACTTTGCCACCCTTTTACTAATAAGTAGACAACATGTGCTTCCTAACGCTCAACGCTGTGAACAAAAATTGCGACGGAATGGTCGAGGTCCATTCATTTGAGCACTTGTATAGTAATACCGGAAATAAAAAAGGGTTTAAGTGCCAGAAAAAATATAAACATACTATATCCCAGAAATGTGTTCTATGTTGGCACATTGGCGATGGCTCGCCAATAACCTGAAATAAGAAAAAAAGGTGGTTTGGTTTGGCACTCTGAACCTTTTTTTATTTCCAGTATTCAGTTCCCCAACTAGTCTTACTAATACGTCAAATTTTGGTACGCATAACATAATTGACTCCTCGAGTCTGGAAAAGACTCCCTTACCTCCATTTACATGAGATGACCCTTACAAACTAGCGTTGGTAATAAAGCTGCCAAGATGAAGTCTTTCCACATTTTTGCCAATCAGGCACTTTATATTAAGCATTCGTTTCGATATATATTTGCCTTAATAATTAGTTTGGCGTTTTCTGTGATTAGTTATTAGCAGTTGACAAATTCAGGTAAGTCCATACTATTTTTTATTAATTTATTTAAAATGCTTTATAGAACTTTGTATGCCATTTGCATACTTTACATCGCATCTCTAGTAAATATAAAAGCGTTCTAGCAGCTTTCATAAAAGTATAAAATTATATTAAAATCTCAGTAGCCTAGTTTGGCCTAGTGAGCTTATTTTAAGCGCCAGCCAAATCTAAATGTTTTGTGGTGGCAAGTTAGCTAAATGCATACATTTCTGCGTTAGCAGCGTAAAATGTAGTTTAAACAATATGATTATAACCTTTTAACCGTCAAATTAATTGTAAATACATCTCTGTATTCGCTTCACGAACGAAGATTAAAATCACATAAAACATCAACTAATGTTTACTTTCACTTCTTTCTACTTTAACTTGCCAGTACACTCGTTGGACGATTAGATAATTGCAAAACACAGGAACAAAACATTTTCTCTTTTTTTCACGCATGTTGAATATTAATTAACAAATACAATAAATTTAACCATTACAAAACGCCCAACACAGCCAACAACGCTATAAATGAGACAACGTAACAATCAAACTTGCGTACGTTACAAAAAACTTACGACGACAGATGTCAATATTATCTTTTAACCTTTTAACCGCCATCGCCATTTATACAGGGTGACTTTTAAGTCTTGAACAGAAACCACATTTTTCAACTGAGCTGCTCAAGATTAACACGGAGCACTGATGGTCCCCGCAATTAAACAGCCCTTCAATTAATTAAAAGAAAAAAATATGTAAATCCTTACCTATCATCATCAAGTGGTCACCTTACTCGGTCCAGACCACGTGACTTGTTAACGATCACTTCCCAACTAGTAGTACAGAAAAGGTTCGGTTAATAAGTGAAAGGATAGGTAAGTACGTAATTACGTAAGAAGTTAAATTAGTAAAGAACGTGTGACGATCAAAAAATATGTCAAATTGTGAAATTAAACAAAATTTGTTTTGATAAAATTAAAGTCAACAGATTCACAAAGTATCACGTACTTACAGATATTAATACTAAGGGTATGGAGTTTCAAAAAATATTTCTGTCCACGACTTAGAAGTCACCTGTATAAATTAAAGGCAACGCAGTGCCCAAGTGACCTATCCAAACAATGCCCAAATTTTCGCTACAAACATAACGACGGCAGGTTAAAAGGTTAAAACGTCTCATCTAGCTACTCACCTGTGTACGTCACAGCTCCACATAGCGGAGCCGGCGAGTCTTAGCTACCGGGGTATATACTCCAATGGGTACCAAGCCACCGTCTCCTGCCTCAGAGGCAGGGTATTCAAGGGTATGACCACACCGCCTAGGAAAGTGTTTTCCTGTAGCGAGTCGTAGTGCCACACTGTGGCTTGGAGGCTCCGGTTCTGGACCACGTCTATGGGTAATCGGTACTCGAGCATCTCCATAAAAGAGGGGTGCGAGTTGCGTTTGAGGACGCGAGTCTTGCGTTTCGTTTCTTTGGTTGGGTCCGGTACGAGGTATACCTGGAAACGGTACAGAAAATGAGCAGTCAGTTAAATGGAAAACTGATGGGACCAAACACTTTTAAAGTAAATAAATACTTATATTTTATAAAATAAAGCACTAAGGAAACCGAAATATGTAGGTATATTTTTATATAATAAAATTATGGTAATCTCTACAAGTCTACAACATCAATCAAAATTATAATGTTTGTCCCTTATTCAAAACCTGAAACCGTCGTCCGCCATGCTGCAACGTTACACTAGTACTTCTAGTACAGTCAGCTGCAGAGAAAGGTAACCCCCTAGTAATGAAACATTGCATACTTTTCTCTGCAGCTGTCCGTACATAGGTGTAAGTGTAAAATCTAATTTACTTCTGAGCCAAATGTTCATTAACATGTTTTTATATTTACTGTAGCTTAAGCCCTGTGAATTATTTCACGAGGTGCCAGTTACAGCTTGCATAGTGCATATCGGAGTTGCCGATCAGCGAGTCCTCAGGCGCCTATATCTAACGAATAAACAGATAAAACTAACGTGACCTCAACTAAGCCAAAATAACACACTGTGAAGGCTTACCTTGACATAAGGGTTAGGCGGTAAGCCCTGCGCCGTGACAGCGAGCGACTGCGCATGTAGTATGAGCACGGACAAAACACCGCCCGCGTACTGCACCGACAGTTTCAGAGACCCCGAACCGGTATTCTCGGCTTCCGTTGATTCTCCTAGAAATAATAACAAAATTATTAATAAGGGTAGAGCGTTTCAAATATTCATACATCTTTTGAACCCATTTTATACCGATTATATCGATTGCATTCTTAATTCTAAGATAAATCATAACGAAAACGTACACTTTTTTTAAAACGCCTCAAATCAGATAAACGACGGACGGCCAAAAAAACCAACAGGATTCTCAACAACAGCGTTCTCCACCTTTTGCGTGCGGAGTATTAAGTCAATCCCTTCCTTAGGCTGCATGTCCACTGAAGAGGAGCGGAAATTTTATGCGATTCTATTGATGGATTATTATCTCTCTCACTGCTCCACTGCCTCGCTCCGCTCCTGTGGACAGGTATACTAAATCTAGCCCTTTTTTTACCTCGGTTCTTCATCCGCTGCGGCTCCACATCTTGCTGGTCCCGCAGCAGTGGATGGAAGAACGTGTACACGAGGTCCGAGTGCGCGATCTCGTCCGCCAGACTGAAGAGGGATGTGAGGAACGCCTGGACATCACCGAAGCGCCTCTCGGCCACCTGACGGATGTTGGAACGACCGACGTGCAGGCCCGATGGCAAACTGGAATGAAGAGTTCATGTTTTAAACGGGATCCCCTTGGATGGCATAATGACTATTATTAATGTAATTTAGACTATTACACAACAAACAAACATATGAACGCCTGTATTTCCGAGAGGGGTAGGCAGAGCACATGAATTCAAAAATACAGTGCCACGTCTAGCAATTTCAGGGTAAGATGGTTAAACGTGACATTGCAGTGACAGGTTGCTAGACCAACGCCCACAATACCCTAACCCTTTCCCAGAGTCGACTTCTTACGACACCCCCGGGAAGAAAAGGGGTACCCGTGTGGTGTCGGGTTAGAATAGCATAATAATAGATTTGGCATACATATGGAGTTTTGGCATTATAGTACATTCGCGTAGTAATACTTTGATCTACTACTTTATGCAAAAAAGTAGTAGACCTAAGTATACTATGCTAGCTTAAGCCAAATCAATTATGTAAATAGTCTAAATATCAATATGCGATCCAAGAGAATCCCCACAAACAGTCATAATCGATGTAGTGAACAAATCCATTAAAAATAATTAAAATACGTGTATTATCTAAAGAACAATAAATACTTTAGCAATACCTCAGATTACAGACGATTTTAAAATTCTGAGTATTACAGCGATAATATTTACGACAGATGTTTAATTTAAGGAACAACCGGAAACATCCATGCTATTATTAATTAACCTGCGATAGTATTTCCATTAATTAATTATTATTAAGTATTCCTGAAGTTATTCTTTTTCTCAATTTGATGGATTTTTATTCACAAATACAAAGAAAAAAATACCTCAAATTATTTTTTATACAGACTCCATGATTCCATTCCGTGACCGTTGTGCTAAGTATATAACAAATTTTAACTATCGGAATCGATTTTGCTTTTGATTCTGAGCAGGAAAAACCATTTATTATTTCAAATTAGCAAAAAAAAAACGAAAATGTACATCTTTTCATAGAACAGTCCTTCTAAATAACGTGCATTCTCTTGCGGTGGACTAATCCGGCGGACTGGGTTGTCCTATTCGCTCACAATAAAAACTGGCCAACGTAGCCCGCAACCCCAGTGGACTAAGACTCGCTTGTACTATTTTACTATTCATAAACTGTCACTTAGCGTCCATTTTTATGAGTGATGATTAATCATAGAGTAATCCGCTTTTCCCCGTCGATATGCGATAAGTTTGAAATAATTTAGTGACAGATAAGATTGCCAACGTTATTCACACCACACAACACTCTACTATCTAATCAAGAGACTAACGAATGTTATTAACAGAAATGAACGAACAATATTAATTATTTATTTACAATAACATTGTGGCGGACTACGATTTTAGTGTAAAAGGAACCGAGGAATCGTGAGTACTGGAATTTATTATAATTTATTTAGATACTATAGAAAAATCCTGTCATGTTTGATATTTTTTGCTACACATAAATTATCTCTAGATATATCCAATTGTTATCCAACACATATCTTTGGTTAGGACAAAATTTTACGTGACAGTTATGTAAATGAGATAAGGTCATAATCATTTGCAGAATTGACATGAGAAATGACATAAGTGTTGATCTAATTTGATATTATTATTTTTTATGAGAGCAACAATATGAAATGTATGTCACGATTTTATCTTAATACTCGTATCAAATGCCTATGTCTCAGATCGTCAAGAATCACAATCTTACAGGATGTATCTATAGAAGTGCAAATCAGTTATACAGCGTGTCCGTATAAATATAAATCCATCGGTAGGTGCTAGGACCGCTAATTATCACTCAGAAAACTACCTTTTAGGTTTAGTAAAAATGGAGGAAAACGAGAGACCAAATTAGAAGTACATATTGTGAAGTTTTGTCCGACAAAAACAAAAAACTATAACGAGTCGTTAAAAAAAATGTTTATGTACCTAAATTAAAGATACACATATAAAATCACGATCGTTTCCTCTGTGTTACGAAAATTACTTATACAAAATGTATGGCTAACTATCATAACACTTTAATTTTATGTATACTTTTCTGTCACGGATATCACTACACAACTAGGCAAACTTTCATACTCTTAAAGTTTTCGCAGTCATAAAGACAGTTACATCCTGTACGCGAGCGTGATTATATCACATTAGTGTCTCTCGAGTCGAGTGGATTCGTCACTGTTGATAAAAAAATATCCTAATTACATTATCCATTTCAAATTCCAGCAGACAAGACCGCCCGCGAGCGACAGCTCTCACTACTAATGTTCAAATTCGGGGGTTTCAAAGCGACTCTGAACCTCGGTTCGTCGAACAAGCGGAAGGAGATATACGAGAATGGGCCGGCCTTGTCAGTGGGCGGCGCTTACAGGGCGCACCGGGAAGAGTTCTTTGGTAAGTCTAATAACTACCGTACTCTAATAACACCTCGCCTTTTCTGTGGATGTCGTAAGATGGAAGGTAACAGGTTTGGGTATGCTTTAGGCTAGCAATAGCAAACCTGTCACTGTTCTAAAATTACTAAAATTATTGGTATTTTAGAGCTGAGATATATTTTTCGATCTTTGCACTACTTTAAGCAACAAATACCCTATACAAGCTTTTCACAAACTAAGTTTGACAAACCCTGCCCCGCACCTTGACAGAATCGTGCGTGATTATTTGAATACCGAGAATCATTCATGAATCAGAAAAAACAATAACACTGCGATTGTTTCTCGTGATCTTTCCCTTCCCCTAAAACGTGTTATCGTAAATCTCTATGCAAGTTGATTGCAGTTCAAGATTCGCTAGTTCCGTAAAGTTAAAAACATATAACATAAACTATAACGCAAACTATGCACGCGCTGTTTTTAGCCCTGCATATTATCACATCTAATCAGTTGGTAGCTCTCCCGTACACTTTCAACAACATCAAGGCGAGACCTCTCCAGCTAATACGTCCTTTAACATTGTAACTCCCACTCAGTCCAAGTATAATGTGGAACGTGCATTCACGTGAAAAGATAATCGTGCCGTATATCAGATACGTAGGGCCACTATCTGTGTATCAGGGTATTGACATTGATCAAACACTAATAAAACCGGTGATAACCCTATGATTAATTCCAGGACGTGGCAGCTTGTCCGACCCGCCGAAAAAACTCACGCCTTCCTTGGTGAAACTGCCACCGAGCGCTCAGGGTGCCATCAAGACTTCTAAAAGCACAAACGACCTATCGAACCCATATAATCTACCACCACAACTAAGAAAAAGTACTCCTGATGTTTCAACTGATCCGAGAGGAGGCCCGTCGCACAACAGAGACTCGTCAGCCCTCCATCGCAATGCCAAAGCAAGCAGCAAGGAAGCTAAAAGAGATTCCAAGAGACAAGAGAAGGAGCAGAAGGAACTGGAAAAGAAGCGGATAGCCGAGCAAAAGAGACGGGAGAAGGCGGAGGCTCAAGAGCAAGCGAGGCAGGACAAACTTAGGATACAGCGGGACAGGCAGATAGCGCAGCAGCAAGCGAGGGATGTGAAGCTGAGAAAGGAACAAGAGAAGAAGAAGAAAGGGGCAGCACCGGTGGTGCCACAAGCGGCCATTCCCCAAGCTGCGCCAATTCTGCAAGCTGCAAACAATCAAAGACCTATTATAATACCTACGGCATCTATCCCTCCTCCACCTCCTCCTCAGAGAGCGAACCCACTGGGCAAGCAGACGGCATACTCGACGAACACTCTAGAAAGTTCCATCAGCCGAAGTAGCGGTCCGCCTCCTTACTCAGAAGTGCCGAGAAATCCCGAACCCAATAAAAAGGATAACACTGGCAACACGAGCTTCGGAAAGCCTATGGAGACCAGCAGCTGGGACATGATATCGGAGCATCGCCACCAGATATCAAGGACGGTGGCCAACGAAGCCAGCACCAAACAGATGATGATGGATTTGCAGTTCAGCTTCGAGAAAGCGCAGGCGAACGATAGGAATAATAGCGAAGTCTAAAGTGTGATTGTTTAGGGTTTGTTTTTAAAGTTTTTTAATAAATTTATTTAATTTTTCATGGATGTTAGTTTTTTAATTATTATGTACGCGGGACTTAATCGCGATTTTATTTATTTACCTTCTCGACGTTTCGGCCGCGTTACAGCGACCGTGGTCACGAGT
>BHDV01000456.1:409780-464540 GCA_005406045.1 Adoxophyes honmai
TAGAGACGATAGTGACGATCGTGTTGACTCACGTGTAAGTCCTGGGCATGAAGGAGAGCAGCTCGGAGGTGCTGCTACCCTGGTCACCGCTCGCGCGTAGCTGCGCCAAATTGTGGAGGAAGAAGTTTATGGGCGTGAATCTGTGAAGAGAAGCATGGTTTAAAGGACTATTTGTAATGTCTCACGTCAAATGAAAAAGAAATCATTGAAATGTAATAAAAACGCAACTTTTGGAGATTTTTACCCTGTCAAACACAATAATAGAAATAGTTGGTGAGTTGTAGTAAAATTAGTTTTACCTTGCTACATAACAGTTCTTTAAAAACGATAACAAAAAATAAAATCAGTTTTCAATACTAATTTTGGTAAAACAGCAATACCAAATGATAAGTCCAAAGTAAAGACCATTCAAAATTAAATGTATACTAGCATGCCGTATGTCGGGTTTAGAATATCATCTCGCCATTTCTTCAATGGATGTCGCAAGAGGCGACCAACAAAATAGGTAAAGATACATTTTAGGCGACAGGCTAGGAAACTGTCACTATTGTACCTCTTAACTTAAAACCCAAAAAACTGCCCTAGAAATGGCTACAGGTCGTGAAATAGTCCTGGTTATACTTTAACTAGCTGTGCGCGCGACTCCGTCTGCGTGGAATAGTGACTAATTTCCCCCGTTTTTTTCCACATTTTCCAATATTTCTTCGCTCCTATTAGTCGCAGCGTGATGTTTTATAGCCTAAAGCCTTCCTCGATAAATGGTCTATCCAACACAAAAAGAATTTTTCAATTCGAACCAGTAGTTCCTGAGATTAGCGCGTTCAAACAAACAAACAAACAAACTCTTCAGCTTTATAATATTAGTATAGATAGTGTTTCGTGGGCTCAGCCTACTCCATTCGGGAATACAGGCATGACCCTATGGAAAAAAAAACATGGCTTCAATACTGACTTGCTCTTCAGCGAGGAGTGTATGAGGCGGGCGAAGGCGGCCGCCGCCTCGGCGTTAGTCGCGTGCGGTAATAGCGCGCCGCGGACGTAGCTCACGGCCGTAGTCGTCACTCCCGGGACGCCCGACGCTGCCATCTGCCGGGGGAAACTTACACTTAGGGCGGCCATATAAACTCGGAATAGGCTAGACGACTAAAAAAATGTTTAGTCCGTCAGATAGATTACAAAAAAAATATTCTGCACATATTTTTTATTTTATTTGACAAACGAAAAGTGACGGTAATACAGCGCCTAAAAGTTTCGCGTGACGTCACGCCTAGGTGCAATTTTTAACTAGGCGTGACGTCACAAACACCTACTCCGGAAGTTTGATGATTTATAACTTTGACGTTGATTAGTTATTTGATAAAAGAAAAAATATGTGTCTCATATTTTTTCCATAATGTAACTAACGGACTAATTTGAATTTCATTTTTTAACCCAGTCGTCATCCCTATTCCGTAAATACATACATACATACATATTCTCACGCCTACATTCCCAAGAGGGGTAGGCAGAGCACATGAATTCAAAAATCCAGTGCCACGTTTAGCAATTTCAGCAGGGTAACCAGTATTCCGTAAATACACCACACAAATACGTGAATTAAATATTTGAATGTGTAGGCAATCATACGGAATTCCGCATCAAAATAAATTTTAAACGAAAAACTACTGTTTACATGTGGCTGGTCTATGGACATGGGGTCTGACAATCCCTGTAAAATATTTCCTGATTATTAACCTTGTGAGAGACAAATGTTTCATCGTTTTTCAGGTCATTGCGCCCCGTGTTTGAATTACCTTATGTCCCGTATGCAAGTCCCGTTAGTCGGCGTACGCATAATGGTTAAAATATTCACGGTAAATTTTTGGCCACCGTGTATAAATGTTTTTCACCATGTTTATTGCAGTCTCGTTTCGTCGGTCTCAATAATCAAGTTTCCGCTCTGATCTTTTTATCAGAGACTTCCCCAAAGCTGTGTAAGGCCAGCCTTACACTTGTAAGTTTTACTTACGTAGGGACAAAGCTATAGGTTAAAATGAGGTAGCACTCATATCCTATACCTTTAAACGAGGTAATCTTGTATATATATTTATTTCTATATTTCTATATTTCTATATTTCTATATTTCTATATACCAGCTATCTCGGAAACGGCTCTAACGATTTTCATGAAAATTTTTATATTGACGAGGATTAGAGTTTTAAGTTTATCTACATAAGTGGTTTTCCCGGGAAAACGCAATTTTCCGAGAAAAAAAATAAAAACCGGGATATGAATTTCTTACTGAATGTATACAGATATTTCGCTGAAGAACTAAACAGTACATTTGGTCGAGTGGTTGGACAGTGCGCTCTCTGTGCAGGAGCTTCTGGGTTCGATCCTGAGATGTGACTTAAGTTTTTCTTTTTCTTTTTTGCTTTTTTTTCAACTGTCCCGATGCCGAATAACTACAACAGATATTTTTAACCGACTTCGAAAAAAGGAGGAGGTTCTCAATTCGACCTAATTTTTTTATTTTTTTATTTGTATGTTTACTCGATATCTCGGAAACCCGTGAACCGATTTTCAAAAAATTTTTTTTTAATCGAAAGGGTACAATTCGAAATTGGTCCCATTGGCACGAAACCAGGATCTGATAATGGAATCTTGGAGAAATCGAGGGAACTCTTCAAATTTTATATGGACATGTACGGCGTTTTCGGTAATTTGTTGATGAAGTCAAGAATTTACATTCAGAAAATTCTGGGTTCGATCCTGGGATGTGACATAAGTTTTTCTTTTTTTTCATCACACTTAAATTTTTTTGCTTTTTAGGGTTCCGTACCCAAAGGGTAAAAACGGGACCCTATTACTGAGACTTCGCTGTCTGTCTGTCCGTCTGTCTGTCCGTCCGTCTGTCTGTCACCAGGCTGTATCTCACGAACCGTAAGAGCTAAAGAGTTGAAATTTTCACAGACGATGTATTTCTGTTGCTGCTATAACAACAAATACTAAAATTAAAATAATTATAATAATTAAGGGGGCTCCTATACAAAAAATGTGTTTTTTTTGCTGTTTTGGGTCTATTTAAATAATTGTAACAGTTAAATACTTGAAATGCTCACAGAATGTTTAATTAAATATCTACTTTAAAAATAAATAATTGAATAAAAATAAAATTAGTATCTAAGGGGGGCTCCCATACAAAAATTCTGATTTTTTGCAGTTTTTGGTAGGGAACCCTTCGTGCGCGAGTCCGACTCGCACTTGGCCGGTTTATTTTTATTTTATTTTTTGCTTTTTTTTAACTGTCTAATAATGATGACTGAGTAGTGGGAGTGGATTAATTTGATCTGTAAAAACTGATTTTAATCAGCGAAATGAAGTGATATTTATTAGTTTTACAACTTGTATTACCAGTATTTCAATGTATGCAAAAAATAATCCGAGTAAAGCTCGGTCACCCAGCTAGTCTCTTTTATAAGCAGATAACTGCGTCCCTACGGAAGTAAAACTTACAGGCGTAAAATCGTGTAAGGGTGCAGACTAACCAGCGCGAACAGGTCCAGTATATGATCGTGGTGCGCTCGCACTACGTTGAACGCCATGCAGCAGAGCTCGACGAAGTGCTGGAAGCGCTGCGTCGGCCGCTCGCCGCCGTTTATCACGTACACCATGTCGTTGGTTAGTACGAACGGCGCGCGGTCCCTGGGGGAGTAGATTATGCTATGATGATACGTCTTAACATTCAATCTATTCACAGTTACATACAGTTAAGGAGGTACAAAATTTGTCTATCACTAGACTGTATCTCGAGAACTACGATAGGTAAAGGCCGGTCGCGGAGCACAGAGAAATTCGACCATTGACCCGCTGCTATCTCTATGTCGCACGCGTGCAGTAATATTGCCCTCACGCTCGCACAGTGCGACGCATGTGCTTAAGTGCGAGCGTGAGGGCAATATTACGCGTGCGACAGAGATAGATAGCAAAGGGTCTACGGCTACGAAACCTGAAATAGTCGTATTCACTCTAAGTAACGTCCCGTACACTCTGTCTAATAAAAACACAGGCGGGGTATGTTACATCATCATCATTATAAAATATTCACCTCTTGAAATTGCCAAACATCTGCGCGTCGCCCAGGAACTTGCCAAAGTCGATGTGGAAGAGGTGACCGGAGGTCTTCAACATTATGTTGTCATTGTGGCGATCACATATACCGAGGAGGTATGTGGCTACGCTGTACCCGGCGCAGGACGCTGGGAAACAAGAAACATACGTAACATATTTATCACACGGATTTCATTCTACTGTTCTATGTAAACAAATGTGACGTTAAATGGGAGATAATCTAGATCAGGGGTTCCCTAAGTTGCCTACGACCCATCTAATACAAATTTAAAAATTTGAGACCCACGAATAAAGGTATTCACAAACAACATTCGAAGTTTTAATATGTTTTTTTATTACTGGATTAAAAAAAAATGGGAAACATGAAATTGTTTCCCATGTTTCGGCATCACAGTTTTTACAGATTCCTTACGAGAAGAGAAAATTTGCAGACATTCTTTTGATTGCGTTGGCTTAGCAGTTAGATTTTTCAAAGCTATTAGAAATTAGCTTAAAAATCGGCTTGATATCTCTTCTCTTCCTAAGAAAAAGGGTCGACAGACAGACGAACGGACAGCAAAGTCATCCTATAATAGTTCCATATTTCCTTTCGAGGTTCAGAACCCTAATAAAAACAAAAGGTAACACTTACCAGTGAAATTGTCCCTGGCCCTCTGGTACTCCAGTTCGGAGGGGTTGTGCTTGGCGAGCCACTCGGCTATGGGCTTGTCCTTGAACGACCCGGTCAGCCCCCACTCCGTCTGAATGGCCCGGAGCGTCTCCGCCTCGGACACTATCTCTATCATGCCTGGAACACATTGAATTGGCTGTATTTCTTCCTGATGCAAGAAATGATCTATTTATACATTTTGTATACAGTACATATTTTAACCAATGGTCGGCTAAACGAGTCTGAAAACCCATGTAAAATGTTACATGAAAATTTTCAATATTGACCTCGTGGGAGACAAATGTTTCCTCGATTTTCGGGATTTAGCACCCTGTGTTTTACCTACCTTACGCCCCGTACGTAAGTCCCGTTAGTTGGTGCATACGCACCTGCAATTTCTACATTGCGATGCCACGTGGTTAAGAGCCGGAGTACAAAAGACTGGGCAATATTTTCAGATTTTTATATTGTTTTACATGAAAATTCCGGGAAAAAACTTCACAGGGGTTTTCATATGCGTATATCCGATCACTGGTAAAAATATTTCCGCCCACCTAGTAAATATAGCCACACATATGAATGACAATAGGTACAAAAATGTTACGATAAAACTCAAAAGCACTCTCTTACCTCTCCGGTCACTAGTGGGCAGGGTCTGGAATGTGACCATCCTCAGATCCAACCCCTGCTTGAGCCACAGACCGTCCATGACTTTCATGACTTGAAGCACCAACGCGTCTTGTCGCAAGTCATCTCCCACCTGCAAGTTTAATAGTTTTGTGACTGCTACATAATAAAATGTATTAACATACGAGTGGGGTTTATGAAATGAACCTGGACGGTAAATTTCGTAAAGATTGACGAGTATTGTTTAACATAATATGAATGTTCATAATTCATAAATACAGTATGTATCAGAACGAAAGGCCAAGCTGAAGCCGGGTTGATGGTAAAGTGGAGTATGTTCAAACAAAATACTTACTAATAACTTTTATTTGCTTTTTTAACTTTGCTTAATCTCAACATAACTTTAAGAACTCGCTTATTTGCAATCGGTTAAAAACTCTTGTAACAGCCTGTAGAAACAGTAAGACGTCAGTATAAACGTAAACAAACTAATTAAAACCAATCCACATCATATCAGGTCACTGCAATTTCAATTATGACTAGATACTGGTAGCCTAATCATACGAAACACTAAACACTTCTTGAAATTATCATTTTGAGGACTTCTTGTTATTATTTCATTATTATTTACAACCATTTCACAACAAGGATTTTGCATATCATTTACAGTTCACTTTGGCATAATTATGACATTTCATTAGATTGGTCATCAAGTTATTTTTATTTTGAAAGAGGTCAGGTTAAATCAGTTAGTTGGACTTTTTCCTTTAAATTTAAACTTCAAGCATAGAGGACAGGCTCTGTCCTCTATGACTTCAAGTCAGTGTTTGACATTCGTGTGCCAAAAAAATCTAATAAATAGAAATTTAAATTAAAAATTACTGACAATGCCTTTAAATTTTTCTGCGGAGAAACTGGTGGATATGATCCTTCTTTGCGGAGAGTGTAAGGGAAACGGGAATGCCGCTCTTCGTCTGTACGCGGAGAGGTTTCCCGCACGAAGGCAACCCAACCACCCAACCATGGCCGTGTTATCGTCAATACACTTATCCGACTGGGAAATAACAATCCGCCGGTGCAGTTCAACCGAGGAGGGACTCAATAGTTACACGTGAGAGAGGAAGAACGTGTACTACGCCATTTTCACAACCAACCGGGATCTAGTACAAGACGTGCAGGGCGCATTTTAGGCACGAGTCACTCCTCCGTCCATCGAATCGAATCTTCGTCGTCGCTTCCTGTGTGATGTTTACGTGCCGGCGGCCGGCACATTGAACTACGTCGCATTTAATACGTGAGTGTGCACTCAATTTTGGCGGAAATTTGTGACATTTACGTCATTTTATAACACTGTAAATAAATAATACAGGAGGTAGTAAAATAATCGTTTATTTTATTTATTTTTTCACTTCCCTTAAAAGATGCTAGATTTGTAAAAGCCCGGCACCTCAATCATATTTATGGTCTAAACATTAATAGGTTTCTTACTTGGCCTTTCGTTCTGATACATACTGTATAATAATCTTTTTAAGAAATATTCAAAAACCGTTACGCATCGGCGTCACAGGCTCGCATAGGCAGCCGCCCACACGAGTGTTCCAAATTTGTTTTTTTTTTTATCACCATCATTTCTAAGATGTTCTAAATTTGGATGCATAGTATCAATCGATTTTATGATTTAAAGATTACAATCCTATGACAGGACATAGATTTCTTAATGTAGACCACTTAATTATTAGGAATTGTATGCAAATAAATTACAATAAACATAAACACTATCATGATTATAATATTTCCTAATAATATCTTATCAATTAACAGAAGAAAAAGTGAGCTAACTAAAATGAGACTTGACGAATTAATCTTTAGTTTATTTTTATGTTGAAATACATCTAGAGTTAGCTCTGCTTTGATCCAATACTACGTATTATCGGTTAGAAAATTACCTTGAACATAGAAGGTACTACGGCGTTGTCGCTTCCAATGAAGTTGATCTTGAGAGGTAAGGTGTTCGAATTGAAGTACATGCACGATCTGGAAGTAAAGACATTCATTATTTGTGATAAAAAGCCCGGTGCACAGTCAGCGTCATATGCCCATTAAGTAGTAGTCAAGATCATCAAATACTTGGAAACACCCAAAAAAGTAATTACGTTAACAATGATTCAATCAAAAAGATCAAATCCTTCGCGACATCCATCGTGCACAAATACACCAGAGCACGCATATCGCCCAATAAGTACTTGGTAACATCCAAGCCAGCATTAGTCCCGCAACTTCCAAACCTCTACTGGTAGCGTAGCACCACAGAAGACAGACCAACTAGAGAAACAATGATGGCCACCCAGTTCCGCAAACCGTTAGTTTATTATCACTTACAAACTGTCACAAAAACTGTAAAGAGCCAATAATTATAGAGGAAAAAGCCACTGCGTTGCGCGCGATCTTGGGCCGGCCAATAAGAGCACAGTGAATGCCGCCATGGTTTGGCGGAAAAGTCTTCGAACAAATCCAATGACATTGACTCTCTAGTTGGTCTGTCCTCTATGCGTAGCACCTAAAGTATCCAATAGTATGGAACACTATAAAACTGAGCTTTATTATATTTCACAATTCGTGAATAAAATGAACCCTCACGATCGTATCAACTCGGTAGCAAAAAACATCGGTAACGCGGCGAGCTCGGCGCGCAGTAACGCGAGCCGCTCGGCGCCGATTTACAAATAACCCTGTATTATCTATTCTGTGCCATTGGTTCAAAATTCAATAGGCTTGTGTTCTGGGTTAAAAAAAATTACTCCGTTCGTTAGATTACGGAAAAATATGACACATATTTTTTCTTTTATCAAATGACTTAACATTGACAAATTTATAGATCATCAACTTCCGGAGTGGGGGCTTGTCACGTCACGCTTCGGTGAAAACTGTACCGAGGCGTGACGTCACGTCAATCTGTATTCTTCTGCGCTGTATTCTCGTCATTTTTCGTTTGTCGAATAAAAGAAAAAATATGTGTACAATATTTTTTGGTAATCCATCTGACGGACTAAATTTTTTTTTGTCAACTAGCCTATTCCTTGTGGATTGAACCCCTGAGAGAAGTATGTCAGAATAGAAGCGAATGGCGCTCTGTTGCCTCTGCCCACCCCTGCAGGGAATAAGGCGTGACGGTTATGTATGTATGTATGTTTGAACCCCTATGTTCGTGAGCAGAGGGTTGTGTACTAACTTGACATCCACGTCGTGCACTCGCTGGGCCAGCGCGATCGGCAGCGCGGCGGGCTCGGCGCGCAGCAAGGCGGCGAGCCGCTCGGCGCCGGCGCAGAGCGCGCGCGCGCGGCCGCCATCTTTGGCGGACTTCACTGACAGCGCCACTTCTGACAGCGTCTGGAATAACGGTAACTTTAGGAAGTCTCTTTTGTTGGTCATCTAATTAAGTAAGTAAACATTTAATTATACAGAAAAAAACACAAACGCCATTGCGTACTTTACCATTGTAAAGTACCATCAAACCAACTGATTCCTAACCCACTATAGAAACTATTTACAGTGAACGTCATTGTGACATTGCGTTGTCCACAAAGGAAATCTTTATTACGCTTATTGTGACAACGTTCTCCGGTGGGTCAGGAATCAGTTGGTTCGATTGTACAAAGGCGGTGCTATCCTTTGAGGGATCTCTTAAGCCTAACCTTTGTGAGACAGAGAGGAAACGAAATTAATGGCATCATGTCAAAATGATAAAAATAATAATTTTAAACAAAAAAAAACCGACTTCAAATCTATACTAATATAATAAAGCTGAAGAGTTTGTTTGTTTGTTTGAACGCGCTAATCTCAGAAACTACTGGTGCGAATTGAAAAATATTTTTTATGTTGGATAGACCATTTATCAAGGAAGGCTTTAAGCTATATAACATCACGCTGCGACCAATAGGACCGAAGAAACAGTGGAAAATGTAGGAAAAACGGGGGAAATTTGTCACTATTCCACGCGGACGGAGTCGCGGGCACAACTAGTTAGCAATATTTTGAAAGTATTCTGTTTACTGAATGTAAAATCTTGACTTCATCAACAAATTACCGAAAACGCCGTACATCTCCATATAAAATTTGAAGAGTTCCCTCGATTTCTCCAAGATTCCACCATCAGATCCTGGTGTCGTGCAAATGGGACCAATTTCGAGTTATACCCTTTCGATTAAAAAAAAAATTTTGAAAATCGGTCCACGGGTTTTCGAGTTATCGAGTAACATACACACAAAAAAAAAAAAAAAAAAAAAAAAAAAAAATAAAAAAAAAAATTAGGTCGAATTGAGAACCTCCTCCTTTTTGAAGTCGGTTAAAAAACAGTACAGTGCGAGCGTTGTAAATAAAGACTTTCTGTTAAGTTTCTTGCGGCGCATTCTTCTTGACAATGATGGTCTTTCCGAAGTGCTGGTAGACTCGAAAATGACGTATAAAAATACTCTAAGGAGCCTATTTTCTTTTAACCGTGATTCCGGTTTTTTATAGTGATCGCAACTACCCTTCACCAGCAGCCGCTGACTGACTAAATTCTTCTTGGCAATGATGGTCCTTCCAAAACGCTGGTAGACTCGAAAATGACGTATAAAAGTGCTCTGAGTAGCCTATTTTTATTTAAAGCGCTGGTAGACTTGAAAATGCCGTTTAAAAGTGTTCTTAAGTGCCTATTCGCAGGAACAGTTTTTTTTTCTACTGTGACCCCAACTAACCTTGACCAGCAGTTGCTACCTGACTAAATTCTTCTTGGCAATGATGGTCTTTCACAAGCGCTTGTAGCCCCAAAAATGACATATAAAATTCATTTGTTTTCAATTTTTCACAGCGACCCCGACTAACCATGACCAAGCGGCTGCTACCTAACTAAGTTCTTGGCAATGATGGTCCTTTCAAAGCGCTGGTAGATTCTTTACAGGCATTTGCAAATTCTTTTTGGCAATGTTGGTCTTTCCGAAGCGCTGGTAGCCCGGAAATGACGCGTAAAAGTGTTCTTAGGAGCCTATTCGCAGGCAGTTTTTTTTTCCACTATTACCCCATCTGACCTTGACCAGCAGCTGTTGCCGCAGCAGCGTGCGCGCGAGCCGCTCCCCGGCGCCGGCGAGCATAGCGCGCAGCTTGAGCCGGTAGCGCCAGTGAGGACTAACTAACCTTCACCAGTCGCTGCCTGGCTAAATTCTTTTTGGCATTGATGGTCGTTTCGAAGCGCTAGTAGACTCAAAAATTACGTAAAAGTGCTCCAAGGAACCTTTTTTTTAGCGTGATTTCGACAAATCTTGACCACCAGCCGCTGCTGGACCACATTCTTCATGGCGTTGATGGTCTTTCCGAAGCGCTGGTAGACTCGTAAACGATATATTAAAATATTCTAGTGATTCCTAGTAAACTTGGCAATAATGGTCTTTCCAAAGCGCTGGTAGCCCAGGAAATATATATTTTTACCGTGATTCCGACCAACTTGGATGATGGTTCTTCCAAAGCGCTGATGACTCTTTACACGTAAAAGTGTTCTTAGGGGCCTATTTCCAAATTCTCCGTGGCAATGACGGTGTTTCCGAAGCGCTGGTAGCCCAGAAAATGACATAGTACAAAAGCGCTCTAAGGAGCGTCCGCTGCGTTGCTCTCTATCGTGATACCGAGTAACCTTGACCAGCAGCCTGTTCCTGACCAAGAAGATGGTAATGATGGTCCTTCCAAAGCGCTGGTAGACCCAAAAATGGTGTGATCCCAACTAAACTCGACCAGTAGCCGCTGCCGGACTACGTTCACCTGGGCAATGATGGTCCTTCCAATGCGCTGGTAAACTCTTTCCACGTAAAAGTTCTCTTTGGAGCCTTTTTGCATAAATAAAGTTTCTTAAGAGAGTTTTTTTTTTTCTCTATGATCCCAACCAACCTTGACCAGCAGCTGTTGCCGCAGCAGCGTGCGCGCGAGCCGCTCCCCGGCGACGGCGAGCAGCGCGCGCAGCATGAGCCGGTAGCGCCAGTGCGCCGCTAGGCACTCGAAACTCTCCGGAGCGTCCGCCGCGTTGTCCTCTATCGTTATACCGAGGAATTCTTGGCTCGGCGCCTGGGGACAAGCGAGTAGTCAAGGGACAATGCTTTTTAACACATTCACGACCAAGCCTAAAATCAAAACATCTGCGTGGAACCGAGTAGTCTATAGCTAGTACAAAATGAACCCGGCTACCGGGTTCACGGTATCTCGCGAATGTTATGAAGAACCCGGAAGCCGTGTCCTTGATTCTGAATGTGTTACTAGGGATGTAAGATGGTTTTATCAGAACCAAAACTCGGAGTATGCAGATCTTACTTATCGATGTAGCGTCCTAGCGCCACCTATCGTCGAATAACTGAACTTCTACTACAAACGTCATGGTATAACTAAAAATTAAATGGTAATTCTACATCGCGCCAACGATGTTTCGAAGATCGATTGCATAAATATAACTTCCAACTGGTGTTTCACAGTGCCAATTTTAAAAAGTAGTTTTAGTGAGACTTCTACCAAAAAACTCATCTAGAGAAACTCGTATTACTTTCAATTGGCATCGGCATAATACCGTACATACATCAATAAATTAGTAACAGGCGATGCAAATCCGTTTAGAACCAATGATTTAGCTTCAGTCACTGTTGAATCAAATAGAATGACGTAACTGCTTACCTGTGGTACGTTTGGCAACGAGTGGACGAGCAACCAGAAGAGCCTGTGAGCGACTGCGGGCGCCGCCAGAGCCCTTGACAGCAACAGCTCTGTAGAGAAAATACATCATCAATAATTATACTCGTAGTCCATTAGCTTAGAAACGATTGGGTACACCCACACGCATTTATCATAATACCTGAATATAAATAAAATCATACACGAATTACCAATTTTAGTTAAATAAACGTAAAGTATTGTACTTATTTTTCGACATACCCAGCTAAGTAAACAAACACAACCTTTCGTTACGGTGTTTACTTTCAAACTGTCAAAAGTGACAAATTTACTTGCGCGTGTATTTTTTCAATGCAGTGGCGTCTTTTAATGAGGAAGGGCATGTGCAAGGCGGCGCACAGTGTATTAAAATGGCTTAGTTGCGGTCATCCCTATTTTATGTAATTTTTAGATACTCGATTACCAATAAAAGCACGTATTAGAACTCCCATAGGTGTAAGTACTATAGTTTCAGAGATATTTAAAAAATCGAGAAATTTCCTGAGAAACCATAGAAACGCGCTCTATTCTTTGTCGAAGCAGATTAATCCATGGATGGTCTCTTGTATGGTAGACATGATCTTAAAGCATCAATACATGCATATAAACATAAAGATATACTCATATAGTCGTCAGTTAATTAATTTCTATGACATGAAAAAAATTTTTTTTGGGATATTCTCTACACGGTCGCATTTTATTTCAGCACACAAATGTTAACCAAGACTATAACTATTACAAAAAAAAAAATCAGACACAACCAACCCAGGAATACGGAGATATCAATTTTTTCAAGTATAGGTTAGGGTTGTCATATTCACATGGAGTCTGGAGGTCTGCAAGAGGATATTTTTCTTTCAGAAATTTGCAAGTGAGACTGAGCTTAATAGTTTAGTTGACAACATCAGTAATTTCGAAAAAAATACCGGCCAAGTGCGAGTCGGACTCTCCCACGAAGGGTTCCGTACACATACTTATATTGAAATAGAAACCGCAAGTTTCTACATCTGTAAGAAAACCAAGCGCACCACTTTTTCTTTACATACTGTAACGTCACATAAGCGCTTTAGTGATAGGATCTGGCAATCGGAACGAAACCGATTCAAAGGTGACGCCTCGCCGCCTTATTCAAGTTGTCCTGTCTCTTGGAAGTTAAACCTAATCTAAGTAGTGCAAAACTAAATGAAATTGCGTCAAAAGAAAAGCATTGAACTCCCTTTTGGCACGCGAAGTACATAAGTACACTCAAGTCATCTATTTCGATATAAGTCTGTGGTTCCGTACAAAAAATTGCAAAAAATCACGTCTTTTGTATGGGGAGTCCCCCTTCCTTAACAATTATTATTATTTTATTTTTAGTATTTGTTGTTGTAGTGACAATACAAACATATACGAATACAAACAGTAATAAGGTCCCTTTTTCACCCTTTGGGTACGGAATCCTAAAAACAATATTGCGCTCATGAAGTAGCGAGTAACCAAAAACACCCCAGAAGTAAAAATAGTGGAAGAATGAAAAAATACAATACAGGCGGAAATTAGAACTAAGTAAAACGTCACTGTTAGTTGGTGTTGTTCGTCCAAATGCAGGGACAAGTAATGACGGAAATATCGCACGAACAGCATTATCAGACAAACACCGTGAAACATTTACTGAAATCTTGGGTATAGAAATGTGGCTGGTAGAAGACTCTTGCTTTAAATATTAGTAGCTGCATCAAGTGGGTTACATATTGATATTGAAAATTTTGATGAATTTGTAGGTCAGTTGTTGAAAAATACGTACACATATATAACTGGTTCTACTTGTAAGTAAGTAAGAAAGTAAACACTTAATTGTACAAAAGGAAAGAACACGAAATACAAAAACTCATTATACAAATGAAATGCCGAAGTACAAAGACAGACTCATCCCTTAAGGGATCTTTTACAGCCAACCTTGTCACATTGCGTGCTATAAAGATATTGATCCATAGTCGAAAGATTATAGAAGCCAATACGCTGCCAATTAATATGCTGTCCGAGCAAGCTGGAGAGTCCAGAAACAAGTACTGGCGTTATGATCGAAAGCACCACACCAGAAAACTAAATCATCAAAAAACTATTTTAGACTTGTTCCATAGGGCATTAAAATCGTCCGACCCTTATCTGTCTTCCACTAGTTCACGATTCATTAAAAAACCGAAACACTTTCCTATGCCAAACAAAATACTTCGCCTCTTGAAAGTTACGCCAAGTAATTACAATGCACTGAACAATGAAACCGACATAAAGAAAACAAAGAAAGGACGAAATTATCGTATAACTCCCGATAAATATCAAATTTAAATGTATTTAAATATTCATTACAAATCGAGCAACCAATTAAACCGATTTTACATATTATTTTTTAGTGGTAACCCTATTTCCATAGAAATCTGAAAAAAACTTAGAAACGCAAAATCTCCGAGTTCCTGCGAGATAATTTGATACAATTTTTACTGTTGAAAGGTACGTTTATTTAATTAGTTTTACGAGAAAAAAGAAATGCGACCCTTTAGTAGTTATTTACTTATTCACAATTTTTTGATTTTTTTTTATTTATTTGCCGTTGCCTTCCCTGTGCTGTTAGAGGGCTGGAACTTTAACAGTATGTTGTTTTAATAGTGACAATCATTATGTAGTTAATTTGAAGTGGTACTTTGCTACACTTTTGGAGATTTATATCAAAACATATTTTATGAAGGTCGTTGACCTCTCAGAAAAATTAATATAATTACGAAAGTAAGTAAAATATTGCAGCAGGAGTCTCTTATCAAGCTTTATTACAACAAAACACGTCATAATCTGGTCCTAATAGAAAATCAATTATTGATGACCGCAACTAAGCCATTTTAATACACTGTGCGGCGCAATGCAAAAGCAACCGTTTCTTAGCTAACGTAACATAAGTTCACGTTCATCATCAACACTTGTTCAATAAGTACGCACCAGCGAGCGGGCTGGCCTGGTACGTGTTGTGCCGCAGCGCCTGCGTCAGTTGCGGCAGCACGCGGCAGAGATCGTCGTCGGACATCTGGTTGATCAGACTGGTCGCTGTCTCGCGGACCTCCGAATCTGGGAAGCTGGAATAAGGGAAACTCATAAATGAACATACGAAAGGTTAGAATATCAAGTTTGGCGTATCCAACGAGCTCGAACCATTTAATACAACGCTGAGGATCTGAGGTTTAATATTTCATTTTAGTTAGTGTTTTCTAGTACTTATTTACATATACTTTTTTTTTTACAAATTAATTGTTCTTTGCCACCTTGTATGTGTGTCGATCAGTAGAACTCTGTAGCAAGAAATATTTGCTGGCATTATAAGATTTTTTACAGTAATTGTAACAAACAGATTGTAACCCAGGTTCTACCGAAAGATAGTCTATAACTTATTGTTACCATTAAAGGGCCACTTTATAAAGAGTCGTGCAAATTCCTTTTAATACCCTGTTTAAAAAAAGGGATTAAAGGAATCATAGAATCTGTATCAAAAAAAGCGCCCCTGATTGTATATGTAAAAAAAACAAACAGCTAAATAAAACGGATACACTCACGTCTTTATATCGAGATTACCTCGACATGGCCCAACAACATCGATTGTATCGATATCCCCATCGATACCACAGCCCGTAAAGCCAATCCATCGATCAAGTTACCAGGGAAGCAGCAGATGCATGGCGTTGAGCGGCGACGGCTTGTCCCACCGGTGCAGCAGGCCGATGAGTTGCGCGCGGTGCTCGCCGTACCAGTTAGTCGCCGCTAGCAGGACCAGTGGCAATGCGCCTGGGAGCTCTACTAGGTATGGACGCTTCTCCCACATCACCTGTTGCCAAGAAAATGCAAAGTTAGACCAACTTCTAACACAAAGGTCATCAACTGTCAAAGTGTTTTACATCGCGCTAACGAAGTTTCGATGATCGGTTGCTGTACAATTTCCAACTTTCTCTCCGTGGACCGAACCCCAGGCATTACATCTGCCTGGAGAGAGATCTCTCTATTGGAGTCTTTCCCACAGACCGTGCAACTGTTCAACTGGCGTTTGAACAGTTGAGTTTCGTGCATGCGTTCAGTGAACAAGTGAAAAGAATACAGTATTTAGTCGGCCACATCCGGCGAGCGAGAGCTGTCACAGTCTTACAGATGTAGTGAGAAACTATTTTCCTTCGTAATTTTTCGGAAAAGTTCGTATTTATCGTACTCTCTCAAATTCTCAAATAGCTTCAGTACCCATCTTAAAGCCGTAGGGGTATGTCGCATCCGCAGACCAATATATATATATAGAGTGGATAATACGCAATCCAAATATTCGCTATATCATTATTTTCAAATTACTTATAAAAACGTTGTATAGCCATGCTAAAACCTCGAAAACGGTTGTACTTTTAATTAATTTTTTAAAGTGGAGATAATGTTTGATTTACTAGTGACAATAAAACTGAGTTGATATTTTCAAAGTTACAGGAAGTGGTTGTAACATCTCTGTATTATACAATCACATTATTCATTTTGACATTTGACACTAAACAATAAAATTCCAAATTAATGGATATGAGAATGTCACTGATTTAATACGATCATTCATTGACAGTTCGGATGTCATCGTATTCCGATAAAGATCCGAGTTTTCCCGAAGGAAAGTAGTTTCTCACTACATCTGTACTAGGCGATGGACGGTCTAATGTCAAGACGACGTTCTATGACCGAAAAAAAAACAGGCTCACCTCTCTACTGTCTGTGGGCATCCTCTGGTACGCGCCTTGTTCGATCAGCAGAAGAAGCTGCGACTGCGTGTGGCCGTCCAGCGAATCGAACTTCGGCAGCGTTTGCGGGATGACTACTTCCTCGCCGCTCGACCATTTCACCCCAGTGTGGGAGTAGAGAGGGATTTCTAGGAGATTTAATAGTATTAGAAAAAAAGCTTTTATTAAGTTTCGTGCAAATATCGCACTGATATTTAGCTCTGACGCTGCTTGCACGGCATTGAATTTGATAGCAGCTGGAGTCGTCAATTAACTTGTTTTTGACATTAATGTTGCTGAATATAGGAAGCTTTTAATTTATAGAAACCTTAGTAGCAGAAAAAGCATTGTATGCAATATAGCATGACAAGTCAAAAAAACTCTGGACTATCTTAATTTAGTTAGCCGTTTACGGACGTGACTAAAAACTATCGTTTTATATCATTTTAAATTTGGCAACAGCCTTTTTGACGGCGTGAAGGGCCAACTTATTCAAAAATGCAATTTGGTGGCAGCGATGTTTTTTTTTTCACAAAGGTACAGCCTTCTTTGACGGTTTTTTTTTTTTTCACTTTTTAAAAATGGAACTTGTAATGGTATTACCTATGTTGAGGACTGGGAAGGGCGCCGGCGGAGAGTCCATGGGATGCGGCGCGGGCCCGGGCCGCCGGTCGCAGCAGGCCGGCCACATCGGAAGCGCGTACGAGCCCGACGCTAACATGCTGGAACGAACGGTGTTCGGCTAACATTGGGAATGATCGGCTGTCGTTTGATTGGTCGGTAACTTAAGATTCCCTTCACACGGCACACCTACTAAGGCTGGTTTAGTGTCACGCTGATGGTCAGCACTGACAGACTTATGTTTGACTTCGAGGGAGCGTTTTAAAACTGGTGTAACACTAAAACCAGCCTAATGATTAATGAAAGTTATAAGCTGATGGGGCTATATACCCAGCATGCGGTCTTTCCGCTAGGTATGGCGATATCAACATCAGCGTCCGATGGAAATCGATATAAATTATGCGGATGACATTTGAAGTCCGTACAGGAATGGCATTGCAGTGTGCAGTGAACATACATACACCGCCTGCGGGAGTCTTCGCACGCTTCATATCGACTAATAAAACTGAACCAATAAAAAGCCATTAATCAAAAAGATTCCGATTTGACCGAGTCGATTAACGAAACTCGCTGTGCTCATTTCGTCATAACCATAGAGGACAGACAAACTAGAGAAACAATGATGGCCACCCAGTTCCGCAAACCGTCAATTTATTTCAATTTACAAACTGCCACAGAAACTGTACAGAGCCAATAACCATAGAGGAAAAAGCCACTGCGTTACGCGCGATCTTGGGCCGGCCAATAAGAGCACAGCGAACGCCGCCATGCTTTGGCGGAATCGTCTTCGAACAAATTCAATGACATTAGTACTCTATAGGTTTTGTCCTCTATGGTCATAACATCTCACGGCAACTCTTTTCAAGTTTGCAACCAGGAGAACAGAAAAATCTATCACACTTACCCGTCATAGTTGAATAGCTGTATAGCAGCCCAGGCTAGCTCAGACAGCTCATACTGTACATCGCCTCCTTCTTCTCCCGTGTGTCCGTCGTCCGTATTCGGAGCGTCGCTGGGCGGGTGTTGGCTGTCGACGGGCCGCGGCGTTCGCCCATACAATGTGAGTACTAGGCGCGCTTCGCGTGGTAACTGGTTGATCGGCACGTCTTCTAGGTTTAACCTGAAGGGGGAATAGTGGATGTATTCTTAGGTGTAATCCTTCGAGTGGCATTGGACCGTTTCCCGGCACGCCCGGAACCGGCAGCTCACCGGTTCCCGGCAATAAGTGCATTGTATAAAATTGGTCATCTGGCATTTGAACAAGACTAGCAAGCTTCACATAAATGGAGTAAAATTAACAGACATAATTCAATAAGTCATTTTAAGTTGAATGCAACGAAACAGTTTTTATACAGCGTATCTTTTTTTTCAGAAATAGTGATTTTTCCGACGTTCGGTAAATTGGCGATGACCCGCCTCCCTCTTAAATTAGACTTATAACGGACCTTGAGTTTTTCCCAATAATTTAAAGGCGGTGACGCCTTGGACTTAAATACTTAAAAACGTAAAATATGGACACACTGTTTGTATTGAGAACAATATGACAAACAGTAAATAAATGTTACTCCACTAATGGTTTCCAATTTTACCTTAGGATTCGTGAAAAAAAAATCGTCTGTGACAAATCTCAACTTAAACGAAACGGAGTCAAAGACTATGTAAACATAGGCACTAAAAAAAGTCTAGCAAAAATCATCCCACCCACTCACCAAGTGTCAAAGATGATCCTCGGATAGAAGCCGCCGCACTCTATCTTCGAGGTGTGAGTGAGATGCAGCCGCTTCAGAGGCCGGGTGCCGTACATGACTTGTGCATGGAACACGTAATCATCGTGACTCCAGCCAGGGGGCAGGCAGTGGACCGCCTCGATGCAGAATAGCGTGGACTCTGACATCGTGTGCGATGGGACGGCTTCTGCAAGAAAACATGGAATAGGTAATGCCTTTAGTCTCTGGTAAGTTAAATGACACGATTTTAGAGATAGAGAACTCTCTCTCTCTCACTTTCTCTCTCTCTCTCTCTCTTTCTCTCTTTTTTAGGGTTCCGTACCTCAAAAGGAAAAAACGGAACCCTTATAGGATCACTTTGTTGTCCGTCTGTCCGTCCGTCCGTCCGTCCGTCTGTCAAGACCCTTTTTCTCAGGAACGCGTGGAGGTATGAAGCTGAAATTTATATCAATTACTCAGGTCTACTGTCCCTTGAAGCTGTGAAAAAATCAAACTTCTAAGCCAACGCAATCAAAAGATACAGCCGTTTATGCCGCAAATTTTCGACACTTGCAAGGGAATCAAAACCTACAGGGTGCTTCCCGTGAACTCAGAATCTTGAAATTTGGTACGAAGCAACGTCTTATAGCATAGATAAAGGAAAAATTACGAAAACCATAAATTTTTAGTTACATCACATAATATATTTTTTTTAATAATTTTAAACTTACTACCCATTTCCTCATAAACGCGTAGAGGTATTAAATTGAAATTCATACCAAATACTCAGGTCTATAATACCTTTAAGCTGTAACAAAATCAAACTTCTATGTCAACGCAATCAAAAGAAACAGCAATTTAAGCTGCATATTTTGAAACTCTGCCTACCCCTGTGGGAAAGAGGCGTGACGGTATGTATGTATGTATGTATGTATGTATGTATTTTGAAACTCGCAAGTACTCGCAAGGGAATCAAAACCTAAAGGGTACTTCCAGTCGACCTAGAATCTTGGAATTTGGCATGAAGCAACGTTTTATAGCACACATAAAGGAAAAATACCCGAAAACCTTAAATTTTTAGTTACATTACAAAATATATATTTTTTAATAAATATAAACTTATTACTTTTTTCCTCATGAACGCGTAGAGCTATCTATAATAAAAATACCATAGTTATGACTCGATTGTCGTAATGAACGAACTTTGTAAACCTTGCAGGTTTGTACGGAACCCTCGGTGCGCGAGTCCGACTCGCACTTGGCCGGTTTTTTTTGTTTGTTTGAAAGGTGAATTAGTCGGGAGTGTTTGATGGAAATCGGTCTAAGATGGCCGCCGCCACAATTTGGCGGGTCACATATTTTGCCACAGCTCCCTCAATATAGGTCCGACCACACCGCAGCTTAAAATCTGGTGTCGCTTCGGAATCGCAGTGTCGCGTCGTTTTCGCACCGGTTTCGCCGCATGCTCCCACACCGCAGCTTAAAATACGCTGTCGCACCGTAAATTGATCTGCGTAAAAATCGCAAAAAATATTACACCGAGATCTTATGGCAGACACCACACCGGTGACGTAAAAGACGCAGCTGTCTTTTAGATGCAGCGATTTTTACGCAAAGATTTGCGAATCGGGGTTTCTCGGTTATTGTCGGTAACACTTCGTTTTTCACATAGAGATTATCAGATTCTATGTCTAAAATTTTAAAAAGGAACGAGACAACTGAGTCACGTTCTTTTGTTTTGTTGCTGTGATGGGTGCAGTTGATCTTTACTTATGTCATATAGGTATTTGAAGCATGATTTTGACGCAGCGAATTTTAAGCACCGGTTTGGAAGGTTTGCGACAAAAAGATTATCGTGACGCACGTCATTGCGATTCCGTACCGTCACCGTTTTTTAAGCTGCGGTGTGGGGAGCACGCGGCGAATACGGTGCGAAAACGACGCGACACTGCGATTCCGAAGCGAGACCGGATTTTAAGCTGCGGTGTGGTCGGACCTTATTGGTATCAAATGAAAGGGTTTGATTAGTAGAATACAATGACAAACAAATACAAGATGGCCTCCACTACAAAATGTCGAAATAACTTTGGGGGTTTTCAACTTTTCTAAGTTGTTTAGGTTATTTATACTCACTTTCGGGACTAGATTGGGCTGTGCTCTGCGCATCGGCCGTGGTGAAGTCCAGAAGGCGCGTCCTCGTATACAGGGCCAGTAATGCCCGTACGGCATCTCGGACCCTGTTACACTGGTGGGCTACTGTCTCGCGGGCGGTGGCCGAGCGGATGGACACGGCGCAGTACTGCCCGGTGTCTGCTTGGATCTCTGGCGTCATTAGGCTGTTGTTGCCCTGGTGAAAAAAATCGCTGTTTAGGGGTCGGTGACTTAGGAAAAGAGAAACGTTGTTCGTCGTGTTGTTTAGATGCTAACAAGGATTGTCAGTGATTTGTGACACTTGAACAAAATTACTGTAACTTTCGTAGATACATGTCTGACTTGACTTGGAGACCGCCTAGGGTGAGCAGCTGCCCTCGGCTTTCACCACGCCTGGGGCCGGTTTTAACACTACCAGTGCTCTGGAGGACGAGATTTCTATGGCGCCTCCCAACTAAGAGCGATAGGCTACAAAGGGGTTCATGTGGCGTCCCTCCATCCCGGCGGCCTGGGCGATCGCCTAACCGCGCCCTACACTAACGCCACTACTGACACATCAATGGCCTCTTCTGTCTGTAAAAGACGCTTTAAACAGTGTCTGAAAGGCTCTCATGGCTGTATAATCCTATACTAGGTCTTCGGTACGTTCGGCAGCAGAACATTGCAGCAGGTGGTAAACTGCTGCTTTGATGTCCCCTCCTCTCATCCAAAGTCTCTCATCATGGGTTTTACGACCCTCTTCAACCAGTTTCTGACACCTTGCCGCATTCGTACAGTATTGTGGATACGCACCTGCCCTGAACACGCCTGAGCGAACGCATTGAGCGTGTGCGTGAAGTGTAAAGTTTCAACGCCGCCGGCGAGCGCGCATATAGCTTTGACCGCCTGGAACACCGCCTTGGTCGAGCAGCTGCCTTCCGCGCCTACCACAACTGACACTTTGCCATATTCGTACCGTATTCTGTGTACGCACCTGTCCCGAGCACGCCTGAGCGAACGCATTGAGCGTATGCGTCACGTGTAAAGTTTCGACGCCGCCGGCGAGCGCACAGATCGCCTTCACGGCCTGGAACACCGCCTTGGGCGAGCAGCTGCCTTCCGCGCCTACTACGCCTACTGCGCGGGACAACTCGCCTTCTAGCGTCTCTGTAGATATTACAATCATGTGCGTAAAGAACAATATCGGAGCTGGCAGATATTGGATTGTATGACTCTTACGAGGTTTAGTTACATAGGTAAGTAAGTAAAAACTCTTTAGTGTAGAAAAATAAAAAAGGGTACAGATAAAACGCAAATAAAAGTACAAAGGCGGACTTGTCCCAAAAGGGATCTCTACCAGCCAACCTTTGAGTAATAGAAGAGCAGCCATTTAGGGAGCAACAAATAGAAATTTAATTATTTACAAAATGTCTTTCATTGTAATACATATAAAAGGTTAAGATATATTTTAGACGACAGGCTAGCAACCTCTAATTATTATACCTGCCAACTTAAAACATCTAGCAATACAATATTACAGCACTTACCGAGTAAAATAGACAGGTTGTCGAAAGACAAGAGGGGCGTGGCGCCCTGTATAGGAATCAAGTCGTCCAGAGTGAGATGGGAGTCTCTCGCGTCGTCTCTTTCCGTCCTGGCCAGGCTGCGGTCAATGCCCTCGTGAAGGCACAACTTCACGTCTTTCTCTAGACGCACGCATTCCCTGATATAGTCGTATTCGCTCAGCGAACTCCCTGGAGTGAGGTATTCATTGGCGCCCCAAACCTATAATACATAATTATCTAGTTCAAAGACGTAATTCAGTATGAGAGGGTTAGAGTTATGGTTTCACGCGGGTCCGATGCAGATCTGGCACTTCACACACAATATTTAACAAATTTCTCGCTGTGGGCATACATAACTTAAGATTTGCTTCATCGAATAAAATCGTAGCAAATATCAAATTTGACTTCTGTACGACCGCCTGCGTGAAAGGTCACAGGCCAAATTATTGAGACTATTTGAGACTATTATGGCTCTTTGAACGTAAACTGAATAAAAAATATACCACTTTTAAATAGACAATATACAAATAATCAAATCACAGATGAAACTTACTCTTAACATATATCCTGATATATCCTCCCTAATATCTTCGTCGAGAGAACAGACCACAGTCAATATCACTTGTTCAATGGTAGACTCCACTGGAACAAAAAAAAAACATTATGAAACTCGCCTACTGCTACAGCTTGAGTTAAGATACGTGTGTTCACTGCTACTATACGTGTATCACGTGCCCCGGGTTTGTTTTAGTGTGCTCTGCCTACCCCATTTGGTAGTAAGGCGTGATTATGTTAACTCACCGTCGGACGTAAAGGTTATGGGCTCATCGGAGTGAGCGTGTTGGACTAGAATCTTAATACTGGTGTTAGGCGGGTACTTGCTCCCCGAGCGGGCTGCTATCACGTGCCTCGGGTTTGTTTAAGTGTGCTCTGCCTACCCCATTTGGGAGTAAGGCGTGATATGTTTTTTGGAGAGGTTAATGGGAATCTGTGACACTTGTCAGGATTAGACCATTACGTCCTTTTATCCTTGACCATCGCAGCGTCCCACCTGACAGGGTCCACAGACGCGAGGTCCGTGCTCTTTTTTGCATAATAATTAGGGCGTGAAGCGGAAAAATCCTCTTGGATACCTAGGAAGGGAGGTCCCAGGTAGTGCTGGATTTTTACCGGCTAAAAACGCTTCCCGCCCGATTTATTGCTTTGAGCATGATATGTTAACTCACCATCGGACGTAAAGGTTATGGGCTCATCGGAGTGAACGTGTTGGACTAGAATCTTGATACTGGTGTTGGGAGGGTATTTTCCGCCCGAGCGGGCCGCTATCACGTGCCCCGGGTTTGTCGCCGTGTCTGTGTGCACGAACCTTTCTGGAAGTGAACACGGTTAAATTTGAACAAAGTATCCTAAAGTAACTAACTTAACATCATAAACAACGAGTTTCTACGAGTTTCATCATAACTCAACACTATTACGATTAGAAAATATTTTCCATACTTTTATTGTACTGTCGTGACATTTGTAAGTCTATTTTCTATCCACATACGAAACCATAAGCGCTAGAAGAGGTTGTCACGAACCATGTTTTTGAAATGACATCAAATAAAAGTAAAATAAACTGTTAACTTACTCCGTACATCGAGGACCATTTTTAGAAAAGCTTTGTGCTCGTTGTCGCAATTCCTCGTCCGACATTTTATTATGCAGTCGTACAATTTGTTCTGAAATAGAAAACGAGATTTAAATAAATACTCTATTCACACCACTATAAATGTGAATGGCCTTACATTAAAAACAAAACAAAACTTGCTTAAATTCATGTAATTCAACCAAAAATTCAATGTACGAGTGTAAAGCGGCGATTACACAGAGTCGTTTACCCAATGCGGTCGCCGAAGGTGTTTCAAACTACTTCGGTCACCGAACGGCACCTTTACGAGACTATCCATCGACCGCCGTCGCCTAGTCAACCGTGACAGCTGTCGCTCGCCGCATACGGCCGACTACGGCTGGGTTCACAGCTGTCCGGGAGACCCGTACGGACTGTTGCTACAGGCGCTAGAAGAGGCGGAGAGGGTCCCGTGCGAACCAATCCGTGTCGCTGTGAAACGATGCTCTAGTTCAACGCTGGCCAATCCCAGGCCCTCAGGCCACGGTGAATTGGCCCACCAAGCACCTTCGGCCGGTAAGCTAGCGGAGCGCGGTGGCAGCGCTTTCACATGATTGTTCGTCATGAAAAATCCTTGAGGCCCGCCGGCGCAACAGTCTTAAAAAATTTGCCACACCTGGAAAATCTATTGGCCAGCCTTGCTCTAGTTCCTCATTTGTGCTCCCGCTCCAGGCGCCCGTAGCAACAGCCCGTACGGGTCTCTCGAACAGCTGTGAAACCAGCCTAACGTATCCTTTGAACGGTCGCAGCCGCCGCATGCGGCATGCGGTCAACAGCTCAATGTAAGTGTCACTAGCATAATAGCTTTATTAAACGATTGACTTACCGTAGTAGACCTTTTGGCCACAGACGGCACGGAAATGGTCTTTGGGGGAGGCGAGGGCAGTATCGCGCTGTCCTTCTTATTAACGGTCGCATAAACCGGCGTCTCTCGCATCTCTGTCTCTCCGTATAGGAAATCGAGTGGGTCGTACTCTTCATACACGCTTCCCGACCCTTCGCTGGCAACCGCGTACTCTGTTGGAACATGGTTGGTTTTAGCTAGTGGCTATTAGGATTTAGGTTTTGTTTTTGAAAGGCTATTATGTTAAGACAATTTAATTTTTGAGCCACTTTGTCATAACCTGGTTAATACATACAGACGATATCTAGGCTATACTAGCATATCAACAAGACAAAATTAAATTATTCATCTTTGCATATGTGGACTTTATCCCAGAAGGTTATTCTTTAGGGTTCGAACTGAAATAAAAACTTAAACAACATATCACACGAATGAGGTGCAGGACATACCAAATTAAAAACATGTGTGGTTCAAACATAGCAATAAATGATTTTTTACGAGATTAAAAAAAAACATGATAAATTGTGAGGCCACTGTCTAGTTCGGTTCGGTAGTCGCCAAAATTAATTTTAACGTATGGCAGTAAACTAGCGACGCTTATACGCGTTTTCAGCGTTTTTTAGGGACTTTCCCCCGACGCATTGCAACACATATGGGGGTTCTAAATTTTGAAACCATTTTTTCTGCGTCGAAAACAGTGGTAATCAAAGTTAATTGAACTCACATATGTGTTTAGTTTAGGGCATACAGGAACAAAGACACCTGCGAATTTCCAAGGAAAAGAATGGAGCAGCGAATGCGTTTAAATGTTAACTATTAAAGATATTGCTCGTTGTATAAAATCGAGTGACAAAAGTCACCGAGTGCCAAAGCAATGCCGATCGCGCCAGACAATGAGGCCTCTGAATGAAATGTCGTGATTGCAAAACGATCAGATTAGACACAACTGTCAAACACACCACACGATTATCACGTATGAAAACTCGATGACACCATGGTATCATGCGTGTACTTTACCGGAGGGAACACAAACCGCGACATGGAAAATCTCTGTTACCTTAAACAACTTATATTTTAAGTGTAAGAGACATTTTGAGATCATTTTATATGAGAATAGGTATTTTATGAAAGATTTTAGACATAAAACAACCGTGAGACTCACTGATAATGAAATAAATCGGATACACTCAAGCCTTTATCGAGATCAGCTCGACACGTTTCAAGCCAAATCATGACCCATCATCTGGAGCAACACGCTGCGGCAGCGAACAGACGCGCAGCCGTGGGACATTTTTCTCGATGATGTGTGACGAATTAGCCCGAAACATGTTGAGTCTTGAGTAAACAGGATACACAACAAAACACATAGGTACATTGAAAGTAGAGTATTCAAGTACTTGTTTTGGTTTGGCAGCGAGTATATAACCATTAGAGATGTTTTTTTTTACAAAGGACCGTAGCTACAGGTCGACCATTTAGCCCTTGGAGTGGCACACGACCGTCTCCCGTTAAGTCCGTAATTGGCAGCTCGCCGTTTCTCGGCTGCTGTTAAAATCATTCGAAGTGGCAAAATCCCGGCTCCAGGCTTTAAGTGTAATTAAACAAATGGACAATCAGGCATTTGATCAAGACTAGCAAACTTCACATAAATAACATTCATTGATTGAATTCATCCGTCAGATATTAGATAACCTATTTTATAAAATACACTTACTTTTGCCACTTCGAATGATTTCAACAGAAACCGGAATCCGGCAAACTGCCGTTTACGGGCGTGCCGGCAAACGGCCGAATGCCACTTGAAGTGTCCATAAATTCCAAAATAGGATGGAGCTCTTTACTTTCATAGGTTACATGCTCGTCGGTTCAAGATTGAAATGAAATGAAATGAAACACAAACCACTCACCAGGGCTACTTTGTTCGGTTAGTAGCGGATCAAACGCTTCAAGCACACTGACTCTTACGCTACCTTGGCCGGCGTTCTTCTTCCTTCCGCCAAAATCGATCAAGTTCATCGATTTGGGCAAACTGCCTATCGTATCGTTGGACTCATTGGACTGAAAATTAAAATAAAAAGTTAGTATTCAAACAGCAGGGCATTGTCTAACGCACTAATAATGAACATCGATTTCAATTTGTCGTGAATACATACATAAAATCACGCCTGTGTTCCCAAATGGGATAGGCAGAGCACACGAAACGTGACATAGACAAAACCATGATTATGACTATATCACGCTTCGCAGCCACTTCTAGCATAGTTTTAGGTTTGTAAAGATGGAAGAGGTATTATAGTGACAGGTTGCTAGCCTGTCGCCTAAAGCATACCTAAACCTATTTCCTCAGTCGCCTCTTACGACATCCTCGGAAGAAATGGACAGGTGTTATTCTATCCCTACACCACACGGAAACGTTGTCATGAATGATTGTATGTAAACCAAATTGAACGAATGATTTACTAAAAATTGGTTTTGCATATGCTCTAAAATGCCCTCACAATCGTAATCCAGTTTTTTACAAGAATGCACTTTTTTACACGCTTGAGATCTAGATTGCTTTTCTCCGTGAAACCGATGTAGATTTTTACTGCGTTAGACAATAGCCGTGCAGGTCAACACTATAGAGGGGCCAAGCTTCTACTACGTTTTGGTTTGCAATTCAATAAATATAGCTAACGATTTTCATAATTTATTTCCAATAACTAATTTTGGCCCGTGTGGTGCCGGGTTAGAATAGCACCTCCCCCTTTCTTCCCGTGGGTGTCGTAAAAGTCGACTCTGGGAAAGGGTTAGTGCATTGTGGGCGATGGGCTAGCAACCTGTCACTACAATATCACGTTTAACCATCTGGTAACCCTAAAATTGCTAAACGTGGCACTGGATTTTCGAATTCATGTGCTCTGCCTACCCCTCTTGGGAATACAGGCGTGAGAATATGTATGTATGTATGTATGTAACTAATTTTAGATTAAGTTGTTTAATAGACTCTTTATGGCATAATAATATTGTGAACCGGCTACTTGACTGGTGTAAAAAATAGATTATTCCTTAAGAAAACCTTAGAAAATCGAATTTCCTCTCATCACTGTAATAAAATCATACATGCGCCTGACTTCCTAAAAAGGCTAGGGTAGAGCAAAAGAAATTAAACTATGCTGATTACAATGAAAAACCAAAAAAACTATTTATACATATAGCACGAGTATCTTAAGCATATAGATGGGTTTACAATAACAAACAGTAATCTTGAAAGAGGTGTGAGATCATGTACCTAATTCACACAACACTAAGCGATTGTTTCGACATTAATAAAAAACCGACGTGTGGTGTCGGGTTTAGTACATCACCTCTCCAATTAATTTATGGATGTCGTAAGAGACCAGTAAGGAAATATATCTATACTAGAGACCTTTAGGTACTTAAAAGATGGTAAACAAACATACATTTTATAAATCAAAATCTTTACATTTTACAATTTAGGTATGAAAAAATCATTTACTTTCATAATTGAATTGTATATTGTAACGATTTTCATTTTTAGACTGTGTATTTCAATAAAAAGACATGTCAAGATTGTTTACCATCTTTTAAGTACCTAAAGGTCTCTAGCATAGGCAGGCTTTAGGCGACAAGCCAACAACCTATCGGCTACCAAACGTGAAATAGTAAAGATTATGACTATATGCCATTTCGATTGCTCTGCCTTCCCATTTAGGAATAAAAGCGTGAAGTTTATGTCTACATTATACACCTATTTACTGAGAAACAAACTCCAATCGAAAAACAAAAGCCAATTCACTCACCCCAGTGCTAACTTCCGAAGTCTTCCTGGCCTTAACATCATTTTCCGGTTCATTCTGGTTGTTGTTAACCGGCGCCGGCATCGGCGGATAGTTGTGCATCTGATTCAATTGCGGATACAGACTGGGTACTACCGGCCTGGTAGGTCTGGATATCATATTGGTAGTGTTATAGTTGTACATAGGAGCGGCAGGGGGAGGGGGGTATCCCATGTAGGAGGGTGAGGCCATTCTAGTTTGGTTGTAAGGTATCGTAGGGGTGTACATAGGGGGGGTGTAGGGTGGTTCGTGCCCCGGAATGGGTGGGTAGTAGGGGTACATTGGGTTTGGGGCCGCCATGGGGGCGGGCATCCCGTACGGGGAGCCCGCAGGGTAAGGCGGGGGCTGGAAGGGAGGGGGTTGCTGGTAGTTGTAGTTGTAAGCCGGGTTGTAGGAGTAACCCGGCCGCGGGTTGTAGTATTGGTTGTTCATGGTCGACTGGTTTGTTGTAGGGGTTGCTAGTTCTTGAGTCTGCAGGTTCAAGCTGCAAAAAAAAAAGTTTTGATGAGATCTATATTAATGCACTTTGCACAGTCGCGAACTTATGACAGCTAAGTCTGCAACAGATGTGTATTCATGCGACTCCTTGCCATCGACACGAAAAGATCACGAATTAAGTAACTTTTTTTAACCTTATGGCGATTGGCATAACATTGATAAAATGCACAGTAAGTTATACATATGACGCCTATATCCATTTCGGAATACCAACAAAACTATTTTAATAAGCGTCAGAAAAAAAAACTGATAATGATAAATGGATAAAATTCATAAAGCAACCGATTAATAAACAGAAAGTGGACACCCTGCATGAATACACATTTGTTACACAATAGCTATCAAACGCTCGCGGGTGAGCAAACTTATTGTTTACACACCCTAAATTTCAATTAACCGTTCGCATTTCTGTTGTGATGAGATTTTTATCACATCGCAATACTATTATCAGACAAATGAAACACTACTTAAATTCGAGATTAGTCTTATCTTGGTAACAAGTGTTGTGTGGTAGAGTCGTATTTTAGGACATTGGCAACGGTAAATACTTGTTGAATTGTTCGATGTATTCCTTGAGCGAAGCGTGGGGGTCCTTAGGGGCGGTTTTGCTCGTAGGGCTGTTGAATGATATCAGATCGCTGCTCTCGTTTCGCGTTGGACTCGTGCCTGTAGATCTGTGAATTAAAAACAATCTTGAGACATTTTTTATGTACCATCGAACCAATTGATTACTGACCCACCATAGAACCTATTCACAGTGAACGTCATCCTGACAGTGCATTGATTGACAAAGGAATTGTTTATGAAGTTTATTGTGACAACGTTCTGCGGTAGGTCAGGAATCAGTTGGTTCGATAGTACATATTGTACATACATACATAAACGTCAAGCGTATATTCCCAAATGGGATAGGCAGCGGGTATGAAACGTTGCATAGACAAAATCATGACTAATTCATGTTTCGTTGTTACTTTTAGAACAATTTCAGATTCGAAAATAGATAAAAGATATAGGTTGCTAGCCTGTCGCCTAAAGCATACTTTAAACTTTCCTTAGTGGCCTCTTGCGACTTCCAAAGAGAAGGAGAGATGCAATTCCAAACCCTAGATGGGGTAAAATTGACCTAAAATTGGCTATATAACAAGAAATAGTCATAGTTTTGTCTATGTAACGTTTCATGTGCTCTGCTTACCCTGTTTGGGAACAGAGGCGGGATATTTATGTTCTTATTAAAACATCAAAATTAATGCATAAATCCGATCAACATTTCAAGAGACATAAAAAAGTATTAGTGAACCCTCACTTGCAGTCTTAAATCTAGATTCGAGTATAACTAAATAGAGATTTATGGTAACGCCGCAAGTGACCCTTGGATGCATAGAATGTAATCTAACCCTCTTTTGTTTAAGTACTGCTTTGCTCGAAAACAAAAGAATATGATGCAACTATAATTAATAGAAATACAATTTTACGCAACAAATTCATTGATCACGCACGAAGTGTCGATATTCAAATAGATAAACGATCACTATTAATGAATAAAACCATTACTTCCTAATAGTCATTTTTGTTGGTCCGTCCTATTCTCGAATTCAAAGCGTCAATCATTCCCACAAACGACTTGTAGGCGTACAATAGTAAATTATGCCAATCACTCAAGCATTTTATCTTGCTTAGAATTTGAACGTGAGTGACATGCACACAAAGGCTACGAAGTTTACGTAAAATGTAATAGGTTGTTATTATACTAATTAGTTTAGTAACGTGTGGCGTCGGGTTTAGAATAATAACTCTCCGTTTCTTCCGTGGAAGTCGTGAGAGGCGACTAAAGAAATCGTTTAGGCGACAGTTTAGCAACCTGCTGTCACTATTATACCTATCAACTTAAAATCTAAGAAAATATGCTAAAAGTGGGCATAAAACGTAAAATAGGCAAGGTTTTGTCTATGAAGCGTTTCGTGTGCTTTGCCTACCCCATTTGGGAATACAGGCGTGATGTATGTTGTATGTATGCATCCTGCCTTAAGATGTCCGGCTGTTGGGTAAATTACGTTTTTTTGTTTAGAATAACAATTTCAATCACTGGGAATTGATGTTGTTCATTTAGGAGTTCATAATTTTAGCTTAATCCCAAGAACCAATTAGCTCCCCTCCATGCCAAATTTCACTCAAGGATTTCCCAAAAAACTGAGGTTACAAAAAGATGACAAAACAATAAGTCCTCTATCCCCTTCTCATACAATTAGCTACTAAAATTGTATTGTATTACATTTTATGACTCTTGAAATAGAGATGGTCCATATACAAAGGCGAACTCATCCAAGGCGATCCTTGCCAATTCGACCTTCAGGACATTATTACGAAATTCGAATTGATAGGAGCTAGGGAGTTAAACAATATCGAGACAACGGAAACATGTGCTCACGACCTATTTATTGAGACAATTCTTAGACCAATCAGTATCTCAGTTACTGACTGCACATTCACACATCAAACTGCAAAAACCTTCATAGCTCAGTCTCATTCCGTTCAAGAAGTACCAGGGAAGCATACTCACTGCGGAGGCTCCGTTGTGTTCCTGCCTCGCGACGGCCGCCGAGGGGGGGGCGGAAGCGCGGGCGGCGGTCCGTCGCACTCCTCGCGCCGACGAGTACTGACGCTGGCCACATTATCTGCAGATAGAGATACCCTATCAGATATTGATTGTGACTAACCAATGGAAGCATTATTGTTTATGTTTATGAAATGTTAAAAAACATGGATGCATGTTTCGTCTATGGAAATCTGATAGAGCTCAGGTTATCTATAGGACAATACAAGCATAGTTGTGGGCCAAGATAACGGTTTTGGCGCTTTGTGGCAGATTTGAAAAATGCCAGATTCACAATGATTTGTTTCTTCCTTTTTTGAAGTTGGTTAAAAAGGCGACATAGTAGATTACAATGGCAATGGTGGGATGAACTGAATTTCTTCTCGCTGGCCCTAGTCTGTTCTACAGTGTGAAGAGACTAGGCTTAATAATAACAACAAAACAAGCATCAAAGATTATAATAAAAATTAACATTCCTACATCCCAAAGTTTTGGGTAACTTCCTGTTCCGAGCATAGCATACAAAAGACTAATTATATCTAAAATTCAATTCTCTATGGCAATAATGGAAGTATTAGTGCATTATAATTAAAAGGTAAAATGTGATTAGGTACATAGCTAAGTATTATTTCAGACAGTTTTCCTTTTGAAAATTATTTTACATTACACACTTTTGGCCTACATACATATTCTTACACCTGTATTCCCAAGAGAGATTGGCAGAGCACATGAATTTCAGGGTAACCAGATGGTTAAACATGATATATTTTGGCCTCCTATGCTATTATTAGTACCCAACCAAAAAACCACAACATATTCAACAACTCTTATCACTTATCAACTTTTTAGTAGTAACCTAATAATATTAATACTTAATTCAAAACCAAAACAAATTAAAAAAAAAATTGCTTGACTTTAATATCAACAGGGAGAGTTGAGAGTCCAAGTTGCCTTTAGTTTAGTCGTTAGTTTAGTCTTTAGTTTGCCGGCAATAAAAAATATAACATACATACATATTCTGACGCCTGTATTCCCAAGAGGGGTAGGTAGAGCACATGAATTCAAAAATCCAGTGCCACGTTTAGCAATATCAGGGTAACCAGAAGTTAAATGTGATATTGCAATGACAGGTTGCTAGCCCGTCGACCACAATACACTAACCCTTTCCCAGAGTCGATTCTTACAACACAAACGGGAAGAAAGGGGGAGGTGCTATTCTAACCTGGCACCACACGGGTAAAAAATATAAATGAAAATGTATGTACATATTCAACACTACAATGTCACATTAGAATTCCATAATTAAATCCAAAGTCCATAAAAAACAAGTACCTTTTGTAACACACCCCTTACAATTACCAAATACAACGAAAAGCCTTAATAACTTTACGAATAAACTGATACAAATCACTAACCGTATATGGAGACCACTTTTGAGTGAGTCAATGCAAAATTCATAGTTGCGGGAAACAAGTTACTCAGCTGGAGTAATGTGCTGAAATGATTTGTGTTGTAATAGGGTGTTGACCAACACTTCCTTTAATGTTGATAAGGATTCATAATGTGTATTGGGTTCCAGACAAAATATACATAACACCTCTTTCCCACAGGGGTAGGCAGAGACTACTTTGTTCCACTCGCTACGATCCTGACATACCTCTTTTGCTTCATCCACATTCATTAATCTCCTCATACATGCTCGTCGATTTCGGGTACTCTTGACTTGACCTGATTCTAAAACGTCCGCGATTTGGTCATGGAACGTCCGTCTAGGTCTTCCCCTCCCACTGCACCCATACACATTCCCCGTATAAATTTGTTTTGTCAGTCTTCTTTCATCCATCCTCTCTATGTGTCCAAACCAACTAAGCATACTTTTTTCATGACACAAAATATAAACATTAAATTTTTTGGGATTATTATGGGATCTAATATTTTAGAAACATAAATTACTAAACTACATTTTTTATAATACATAGAAATTCAATATTTCCATTATTTCAGTGATATAGACACTAAATTTCATAGTTGTCTTTGATGATGTGTTCTAAAAAAAACTAAAACATCATACTGTTTTGTTGAAGAATTTGTCTATACAGAACTCTATAATTCTCAAGTTTAAAGCTGTACTATACCTTATCGGTTTAGGTAGTTAAAACAATGTAAACAATCTTGACATGTCTTTTTATTTAAACATACACTTTATAAATCGAAAACTTTACATTTTACAATTTAGGTATGAAAAAATCCTTTACTTTCATAATTGAATTGTATAGTGTAACGATTTTCATTTTTAGACTGTGTATTTCAACAAAAAGACATGTCAAGATTGTTTATATTGTTTTAACTACCTAAACCGATAAGGTATAACAGTGGATTCATTTAAATGAGAACATAATTTAGTCATGTTTTTTTCATATGAAAAAACCAGATAATAATTATTTATTTCAAGTCAAGACTAAATTGTTCTCAGTAGGTAGAATAAACTCTAAATGCTTTTGCTCAATGTTCTAACAAATTCAATAGAGAATATTCTCATTTTACTGATATTCTTCAAACATAGGTAGTTATTTATTTAATTACTTTGTGACACATACCTATTTTAAGTATCTTTGGTGTTTATTTCATGATTCCAGGAAATAAGGAGAAAACCTTTTGTGAATTATTAGGCTTGTGAAAAAATTTGTGGCGGAAACATGGTCATTCTAATTCAATACTATTTATACTAACCACCATTCATAAATATGTATGTATGTATGTATGTAACTCTTTATTGTACAAAATAAACACATGACAAAATAACAAGTACCTATAAAACAAATATCTTTCATGTGTGACATGAAGGCTTTATAATTGTAGCATAAGGTTCATATTTGTACATACATACATACATATTCTCACGCCTGTATTTCCAAGAGGGGTAGGCAGAGCACATGAATTCAAAAATATTTGTATATTTGTAAAAGGTTGTATATGTAGATTATAGTTAAATGTGATTGTACAGACCATTTTACCTAAGTTTAAATATGTCTTAATTTCTCTGCTTTATCTAAACAATAACATTAAGTTTCAAAATTAATGAGATATGTTATGGATGTTCTACAATTCTGGATACTTTTCTTTGGACTCTGGATACAATAAGTATCTACTGTTTTTAGTCAAAAGTTGTGCCAAAATAATAATTGCAACATGCATGAGGGATCTCCAAACTTAGTTCAAAGTTCATTGTTATTGAGGCCTTCAAATCTGTTGCTTGATTAGTGTTGTAAACACAAACCATTACAACTGACAGATGTGTGCCTGCCAAGTAATTAACCAACATCACGCGGAATACAGAAGGCTTTACGCACTACGAACACCGCAGGCTGTTCTTAGGAAGTGAGTTATGATAATCAGTAGTCACCTGGGGCGGTCAGTTGCTTTTTCCTCCGGAACTGTTCAAGCGCTAGACTTTCTAAACTGAGAGCCTGCGCCTTCTCCAAATCCGCTTGGAACTGGAGATCGTACTCGGACATTATCGGGTCGTCCCGTCCCGACTATCTACAATGCGGAAAATTAACGTGAGAACATAAGGAACTGTTGTATGTAACACAATAACACACGAATACAAAAACTTTCAACACTCTGACAAACGTAGCGGTTTAATACCACATCACGGCACGAAATCTCTGGCTATTGCCTCACCTAAAGAAACTTCCCGATAACGCGTGTTTTGTTTACTTTTCAAGACATTGTCGACAAGATCTTTCGTTAAAAATCTCGACTTAATTTGTATAAAAAATATGTGTCGTCAAGAAGACGAATTTTTAGTAACACTAGTATCGGATTATAAACTTGACAAATTAAATATCGGTTTCTTCTGTCAGTGAGCTACACAAAAGAGACAAAAGTATATTTTCAAGAGGTATAAAAGACAGAAACTACCGATGTGACAGATTTTGATTGCTGCGTCTGAATTTTCTCGGATAATAATAAAAGTGATGTGACAAGTTGCGTTGCAAAATCGCACGTGAAATCGATTCATCAATCTTTTTTTTATTTTATGGGATTTGTAAAACACAGGGATTACTTACAGATTATTTACTAACTTAAATTAATTTTGAAATTGATTACTGAAAAATATTTATTTTTTGCGATTTAGTTGGTTCCACAAACATTAAAACTAGAGTCTGGCTAATGCGAGTTGAGACTAGAAAATGGCGGGAAATTTAAAAAATCGACGTGTTGCAACACCAAGTATAGTGCGAGAAAACGATAATGATACTTGTAAAAAAATTGTAGTAATTTGCGAGCAAGTGACAGTAGTGGAAAAAAAAATATTAGTGTTAAATGATTTGATTTTCAATGAGTTACGTATACAGGGTGGCCCATTTAAAATGGTCAGTATGTGGAAGTTCGAAACTATACGAGATGCGAAGATCTCTTCTTAGGAACCATGTCATCGATTTTAATAAAAAGAAAAAATTGCATTCATAAATTAAAAAAAAACGTGTACTCAGTTCGGGAATCAAACCCGGTTGTTTTGAAGAAACAACTCTCACTATTTATATTTAGATACCGATTGTGTAGATCTTAAGCAGTAAATATGTGCAAGAAACGTGATTTCTAAAATGAATAAAATGCATTGTTTTTATATGCTTTAAATTATTTTAATAGGTATTCAGAGTGATCAGATCACAGTAAAGTTTACAAACGTACTACGTATTGAAATAGGCGGTGGTCACTTCGAACTGGGGAAATGGTCGCTTTTTGCCTGGAGTATTTTACACTTTATTATTGACTAGCTTTCCGCCCGCGGCTTCGCCCGCGTGGAACTCGGTTATATTGCGGTATAAAGCACAACTATAAGAAAATTTCTCGTTTCAAACGACACACAGCGCCATCGATCTATCATCTATCGATTCATATCGATTTATCATCGATTGATATCGATCTATCAAGCAAACTATATTTTTGTTTTCCCTCGGGAACATCAACTTTTTCCGGGATAAAAAGTACTCTATTATTTAATCCGGACTTCTATCTTTATGTCTGCAAAATTTCAAAGCAATCGGTTCAGTAGTTACGGCGTGAAAGCGGAACAAACAAACAAACAAACAAACAAACAAACAAACTCACTTTCTGACTTATAATATTAGTAAGGATTTCACCTTCATGTTTTACTCTCTTGAGGGTGGACGGTGCAGACACTGATTTCTGCAAAACAAAATAAAATTATAACGACAGTTCCTCAAGGTACATACCTACTGATTTTGGTTTCTTAAACGCTCGTTCCTTAAATATCAGAATTGCAAAATACTAGATTGCCGACATACCTGCTTATCAAAATATCAGATTCCCGGAATACCAGATTTTTTTATACTATGTGCGTTTTTATTACAGTTTTGCAAAGTACATACCATGTTCTCAATACACCATATTCCATTTAAAACCGAATTCCTCTAATACCAGATAACGTTATCTCCTTATCGAATATTTTATGATATGATCTTGATATGATCCATAGCATGAATTTACCTATGGTCTGCTAATAAAGTTCACAACTCAAATATGGAGCATTAGAAATTGACGAAAATACCTCTTACATGGTTTTAGTTTATCGATCACAGAACTAAATAGATAAAATAAAGTAAGCAAATGTTACCAATCAATTTATTAGACAATATTGTTTGTGTTATGTTATAAACTCTACTAATAGCTATCAGGCAGAATAAAAAAAATAGGCCATTTGACAATGATTACTGACGCGATTTTATTTGTGTAAGACGCTGTTAAAACATATTTTACTTAGTTACAAAATCTGGTTAATTCTTCTTTTTAACCTATTGCGTGTTTGAAAAAGCGAACGATTTGACATCATTTAAACGGTACCGGTACTTGATATTGCCAGTAGTGAAAATATTTTCATTTCACTTGTGTTTTACCGGTGGGCTCAGTGGAGTGTTTTTTTCTAATGCTAACTTTCTTCTTGACTACTTTGCGATTTGACGGGGCTTCCCTTGGTTGGGATGGAAGAGGTTGTAGCAAACTTCTTTCCGGGCTTGCTCTCGGATTTAAATTCTTGTTGGCTACAATTGTAGCCCTCTTTACAACTGTAGGACGTCTGACTCTGATTGGTGATGTTAATTTGGAGATTTTCGTGCCTTGGTGGGAACGAGGCCCTTCTCTGCCGGCGGATTTGGCTGTTTTCTGATGTAATAGGTCGCCTCCTGGAGCGTAGCTCTTTGCCTTCTTGATCTTCCGTTTCATTTTGGTTTTAGTTTTCTTCGGTTTTGGTGAATCATCGTTCTGTTTTTCTTGGGGTCTCTCCCGAGCTTCCGCGGCCAACTTGAAGGAAAAAAATAAGAATGTTATATTTTAACATCAAGTGGCTGCTACAGATGCCACAATGTCTACATACATAGGTATACTTGTACCTAACAAATATCCACATTCATGCTTACTGTGGAAAAGACTCCAGTAGAAGAGATCTAGCTCCAGCCAGATGTTATGCCTGGGCACCGAAGCCCGTAGAGAGAAAGTTGGCAGTTGTATTTATGCAACCGACCATCGAAACTTCGTCACCGCGAAGTAGAACACTTTGACAGTTGATGACGTTTGTGGAAAAAAATCTACTACTGTCAAAAACTGTTCTACATCATGCAGACGAAGTTTCGAAAACCGGTTACATAAAAAACTTCCTAATGTTTCTTTGTGGATTTCGGCCCCAGCAGGTCGTTCGGTGCCTGAGCTTAAGGGATCCCCGGAGAAAGATCTCTCTATTGGAATCCTACCAACAACTTATTTAGTTAAGTACTTACCTACTTATTGCATTCACACATCAAGACCTTAGTAGGATAAGATGTAAGTATAGTGCTAAAATGACAGCCAACAGTTGCCACATTGGAATGGGCTGTTTTTTGCTGATTTTGTGTGAAGGGGCGGGGGGATAAGGGGTTACCTGTTCATAAAATACGTCGTCAGCGTCCTGGCGGTCACAAAAGTCTAGCAACCTATTGCAGACGTTTCTTAGGTTTTTAATTTTCTGCTTTTTGCTTTTACCGATGTTGGTGCGGTCTACTTCGTCGAGCCGCAAAGTTCTGTGAAAGCAAACCCTAGTTAAGAATGTTTCTTAAATTCTCTTATTATTACATAGGTATGATTGGTAACAAAAAAAATCGCCAATAAAATGTAAACACCTTTAGCGCCATCTATCGTCGAGTAGTCTCTTACCGCCTAAATGTCGTATTCCTATAATAAAGGACGTAGGTACAAAGACATGTCGTATAATAAATTTAAGTAGGTACGTTATAATAATATTACGTTAATTACATAAGACTACAGGAGGAGGCTAAGTACAGTCACGAACCGGGATTGATGAGCCACTTGCCAGAGTTCGTAATTTAGACGTGTACTCAATGACCGATGTGACCGACTAGTGTCAGCTATTGGATTAGTATTACCTGTACCTAAATACAGAAATACAAAACATACTTAATAACTTTGGGCTTGGTCATTATATCGGCTTCCTTCTCGTCCATGTGCATCGCGGTCGCCCAAATATTCTTGAAGAGTTTTCTTCTTTCGGCGTAACTTTCTTCTTTTGTCATCAGTTTTTCCATATCTTTCAACCCACGCCCATCACAAAGTACTCAGAAGTAGCGACATTTTAGTTAAACGTTCTCTTACATCTTTTTATACATTTTTCATTGTTTTACAATTTTTTCGCCAAATCGCCGTACCGTTTTGAGTGACTTTTTATTTTGAGTGACAGCGTGTTCTATGTGTAAGTGAAAAAAGGTGTTGCATGATAAGCAATTTTCATTTCAAAAAGTTTTTACTTAGTGAACTTCAAAAACTCAAAGGGGAATCGTTGGTAGGTATCGCTAAAAACTTCTTTTCCTAGATTCTTAGATAGAGGACGATTATTCGAGCATTATAGCCGTTTTAATTTTCTGGACAGTTTTTTGGAAAAATATATGGCTATTAGAATATATTTACGACAAGTCCTAATATTAAATCTATCGAAAGTTTAGCTTATTAAGTAGGAGATAACAAAAAAACGGGTAAACTAAACCGTCGAAACACTGAATATTGGGACGTGCCATTACTCATGCTCCTTCCTTATTACCTATACAAAAAAAGTTAATATAAGTATATACGTCGCTACACTAAAGCAACAAGTCCATAACGACCCGGCAATGGCCGTGTGAATGCGAAACGCTCAGTCAACATTCGGCATTCGCTGATGTAACTTTTCCAACTCGCGAAAACTACGCTCAACAATTTTTGTACGCAAAAACGATTTTAGACTCGAATGGGACTCAAACATGCTCTTTGCAACGACTTTAGGCTTCGTTATGCCACGACGTTATACCTCGTTTAGCCTTATACACGTTTTAGTTACGGCTCAAGACGTTTTCAACCGCAGAATGGGATAAGTTCTCAACCTTCCGAAATTTTTTTCTAAAAAATCAGACGTAAACCTTACCGCCTAGAGCGTCTCGTTACTTGTATCTCTTGTATCTACCATGCCATCATGCAAGATAAATACGACCCCAATGCCCTTTGGGTGGCTCTCAATGAACTGGGAGAAGGCAACATATTCCAAGTGTACCCCAGACTGCTTGCTGAGTTACTGCTCCAAGAAGAAGCGGCGAGGCAGGAGGGTGATACCAGTGAGGCTGAAAAACTCGTCCTGCCCAGCGATAAGGAATGGAGACTCCAACAGTACTTCTATCTGGTGGCCCTGCAGAAGAGCTTGGAGATGGAACAGCAAGTATTTTTCTTTTTACGGCTTAACAGTAGCGTTAAATCGTGGAAGGTAAAGTAATCCACCTTTTACACACCTTGTGAGATTGACATATTTTCTTTATCTTAGGGTACCTGTGTGAATGCGAGTGTAGTGCGGTGTGGTGTTGTTCTGTAACGTCGAGGTGTCAAAATTTCCACACAATACGACTGTTTTGACACCTCGACGTTGAGCTCATCGACGAGTTTTAGCTTGTAACGTCAGAAAATAACACCACTGTAAACCCAAACATAAAAAAAATAAAAGTTGATTTTCTAGTCAAAAATCGATCAATAGAAAATATAGTGTTGACCAAAGTAGTTAATAAGATTCCGGTAAAGAAAATGTATTGACTCGCACGCAATACGAAAATAGATCGGTTAATGATATGGGAATGACAATGGGAAAATGTGATTAAGCAGTTTCTTGCTCTAGGTCTAAAAAGGTACAGTCAATTACATAGATATCTAAGTATAGAAATTTGCAATCGTGTTAACAAATAACTGACAAGTTGGACCCGCGCTCTAAACTCTATGCCGTACCAAATATCTGCACAACATTAATCGTAATCGAGCAAAAAGATAGGTCGAGGTACAAGGATAAAAGATTGAGGCACAAACTTAACTTTGCCACTGCCTACCTAGCCATGCATGAATAAAAAAACCACCTACAAAAATAAGTTTGTAATCGCAACGGTATTCTCGTTCCGTTACCCTATTCATACCTTTAGCAGTTATGCTGTTGCTTGATAATTACCATGTAATGATACAAAATCCTTTGTTAGCGAGCCATATTAACAATTGGGTGGTTTTGACACCAGTTGGCTTAGCACAGCAAGACGCGCGAGTCATCTCGCGCGCGTAGTCTACATACCTGTCATTTTCTGACATCTCAAGTTAAACAGTGACAGATATAGTATAACGCGCGCGATTCGTCTCGCGTCTCGTCTAGCTAAACCAGCATACCTATCAGTGTCCGTACAAACCCTTTGTCATCTTTTCATGAGATACGCATCACAATATCATATATGTAGGGCGCTTCGACCGTGACCCGGTCCCATACGAACGAAAGGTTCCATAATTTACCATGCCTACTTGCAACTACAATACCATATGCGCACATATGTTCGGTGCCCTTCGGCAATCATCGGTGTTCAAAATGTACAACTAATATTACTACAGTTCGACTTTATAGTAGGTAAGTGTGTACATAGGTACATTATATTCTTTACATAATACATCTGATGTTATTAATATGAAATTATCAATATCAGTGTGTATTTGAAATTTCGACGAAAAGACATATTTATACTTGCGTAACGACTGAAAGGGTTCGGGTCATTGTGGTATATAAGTATATATCGTTTTCAAAGTGAAAATTATTACGATTTCCTTTGATGAATAATGAGACGTCACTATGACGTGTACTGTGAATTGGTTCCATGGTGGCTCATCAATTAAAGCCCTTGACTGTACGTACATTTGTTTTACATCATCACTTATTTATGACGTTAACTGTACCTACTACTACTAAACGCTGAACGAAAAAGATCCCGTATTTTTTCATTTAAAAAAAAAAAATACTTACGCGTAGGTAGGGTCAGCGTCAAAATAGTGCAGTCATTGAAGCGAAAAATATGGTCTTACCTCCGATTTTTTTTACTGTGAACCGAATTGCATACAATTTTGGAATTAGGCTCATCTTACCCTTAACTTCAAAAGTGAAAATGATCTGAACTCCGCCTATTATTTTTAAGGGGTGTAAACAACCCCTTAATGGAAAAATTGACATTGAGCCATTTTATCGCTAGAAAACATGTCTAATAGTAAGTGGTGACATTGTAAAGTATTTTCTAACATAATTACTTCATATTAAAATCATTTCACAGGACATTAAATTTATTCCTGCCACATCATTATTCTACTCGTGAACCATTAATGTTATGCTAGAATATAGATTTTTTATTGAAAGTTTTGTTTACATTGTTCACAAGTTCTATTGGCTAAAATTATTGGCGTGTTTGTAGCAGTACAGTCAGCAGCAAAGAAAACTTATAGTGAATGGTAATGTGTTATTGACAGGAGTCTGCATATTACCTAGTACTATACGTCCCTACTTACCAAGTAGGTAATGAGTAATGAGATAATTTTAAAAGTTTGTAATGTGATATTGATATCGTAATTCTGTAGGTATACCTACAATCGTAAGTTGCGATTTGGAATAGTTAATTAAATAAATATATACGTTCTACATGACCAAAATCAATTTCTTCGAAAGTTCCGATACTGTTATTGAATTGATTATAGCTTCATTCACACTTACGATAATTCAATTTTAGTTCAACTTTATTGGTAGATCTTAAGACAGGGGTTATAGAGTTCACTCTACCGTTGATTGTTATTTCCGCCGTTCGGTGAGCTGGCAGTTTGCATGTAACATTTCAATGTGATTACCGAGTTGCCGATGATTGCATCAACCCAGTTTCATGCTTCTGGGCTATTTTATGGGTCTTAATCGACATTCCATGTTAGCCGGTGTATTCTAAGACATAACGCAACATGATGCAGTGCAGTTTTGCCTTAAACTAAATGTAATGATGCATGAGTTGCTCTCCCGCGTGTTTTAAACGCCAAATTAAATAAGACACCTAACTTTCCCAAATAGGGTAGGCAGAGCACACCAAACGCTACACAGAGAAAACCATGACTTTCGTAGCCATTTCTAGCATATTTTCTAGGTTTAAGTTAAGTGGTACAATAGAGACAGTTTTATTTTCTTATCGCATCCCTATTTAACATTCATGGAAGAAAATAGAGAGGTGCGTTAATTATTCTAAACCGGACACCGCCAGGCGGTACTTTCTGTAGAATAGTTATTTTCCGTTACCTTGTTATTTCTATCTATACGTAACGTAACTTAATATTGGATTTTTTCAGTAAACAATTTATTAATCGGGGGGCACGGCAGTGCCCCCATCAAGTCGAGCGCAAAGCAAGCACTGCCGTACCATCCTTTACTGGAACCATTTCGCGGCATTTTCAGGCCCCTATTTGAGAACCTCTGGATAATACTAGGACGCTGAAATTTTCGTCATCTAGTGAGCTATAACCACATACTTAAAATCCAAAATTTCAAGTCTGTAGGTAATTCAGTTCCGAAGTTAAGCGAAAGCAAAGTTTCGCATTTTCGACACTCACTCACTCACTCACTCACTCATGATCATCAAAATAGAACTGGTACTTCCCGTTAACTCAGAGAGGTGAAATTTGGTACATGGTTAGGGATTAACGACTACATAAAGGGAAAAATGTAAAAACTAGGATAATCGAAGATCTGGAGTACCTGGTGAAAACACTAGAGCCCAACCAAACTACTATAGAGATCGACACACTTCTTTTACAAAAAATATTCAACTTAGTGGGTCGCTTCATTTGATGTCAACAATCTGAGGTCTGAAGTATCTGATGAAGACCCTGAGCTGCTCTGGTACATAAAAATAAAATCGACTGTAATTGCAAAACTCCAGCGTAGAGAGACACATCTTCTTATTTAAGGACCGCGAATGGGCAATACGAAAAACTGTTCCTACTGTACGAGATCAAAACCGGAAAAAAGAAAATAAAGATAATTTGCAAAAATAAGTAAATGTGTAAAATAAGAAAATCTAACATAATTAATGTATATGCTCTCGTTTCTACAAAAAGAAGTGAAATCCCATCAAAAACATTCTGTAAAAAATCTACCCAAGTCTCGTTGAAGCTGCTTGTTTATCTCTAAAAAGTAGTGTCCGACCGAAGCTTCGGCTTCGGCTTCGGCCACCTTCGGCCAAAAAAACCACCTTCGGCCAAACCTTCGGCTTCGGCCAAAATTTGGCCGAAGCTTTGGCCGAAGCCGAAGGTTTGCAAATCGTGATTTGAAATTGAACAAACAATGCCAGAGCGAGACGGATAGTGCGCAGCGCTTAGCAGGGCAGCGTTTCGCCGGCCCGATTGCATTACTTGCAGTTAATTATATAAATTAGTAAATTACTGACAACTCATAACATAACAACATAGTCAAACTTGATTTAGAAGCGAAAATTGCGCATAATTTACTGCCGTTTTTTTTTCTATTAGTAAATTCTCGTATTTCTTAGGGTCAACATGGGGTCAACACACCTTCGGCTTCGGCTTCGGCTTCGGCCGAAGGTTTTGATGAAAACCGATTAATCGGCTTCGGCTTCGGCTTCGGCCAAAATTGTACCTTCGGTCGGACACTACTAAAAAGTAATGAAATCTAGACATAGTTGTGCCAAGTCTAAGGTTCCTTAATGCGATTTCTTTATTATTATAGTTAATGTTGTGTGACTTGGCCGTTGAACACTTTATACCAATTACCCATACCAGTATGGGCTATTATCTCGCGTAACAAACAAGGTAGTTGCAACATTACATGTTAACAAAATTGACTTGTACCCACTAACGTATAAAAAATGTTCAATGGCCAAGGCACACAACTTTAACTATAATAATAAAGAAATCGCAGTAAGGAGCCTTAGACTTGGCACATCTATGTCTAGATTTCATTACTTTTTAGAGATAAACAAGCAGCTTCAACGAGACTTGGGTAGATTTTTTACAGAATGTTTTTGATGGGATAGCTTTTATCCGATTTACCTCCTGTTAATCTTTGTTGCATTTTTAACAGCATTTAACATGATCTAACTAACCTCTTCAAAAAAAATGAAGCACGCGGGAAATACTGGCAGGAAACAAAGTTTTGACGGAACGCAATTTGATTAAAAACTAAGCCTGTCACTTGACTCCTAAATTTACTCAACGACAACACATTTTCTACACCATATACAAAAATCTAATAGTTTTTATAAAGTACATCAATACTAGTCGACTCTACCAACAACATGGCGACACGTTAAAACCAAAATCTACTTGTGTTTTGTGTATGGTTCTGTAACATGGCTCAAAACGACAAATGAAATAAATGGAGGAAGCAAAAATAAACGAAAATGCACGTTCAAAAGAGTGAGTCCTTCTGAGATCCTTGGCTACACCTCCTTTAGGACCATCCTCAACGTTAGTTTTAAAAGTTCACACCTTGCCTCGTTATACTGGAAGGAGACATCTTTAGGATGAGACGTCGTCAATTTTGTCTACTGGCAACAACATTCAATCAGTACCTAAGGGCAAGTCATAAATCACTTAGAGCTGGTAATTGTAAAGTTTTCGAATAGAGTCTATGAAAAAAAATCCAATAGAGAGATCTCTCCAGACAGATGTTAGGCCTTGCGTGGGGACCGAAGTCCACTCCACAGATAGGTACAGTTGGGCGTTGTGTTCGAAACTTCGTTAGCGCGACGTAGAAGCTTAGACCGTTATTATTATAGACGTTTGTTGTAGTAGTTCTACAACTCGACGATAGGTGGCGTTAGGTGTCGCTACAAGACCATGCACATGCACAAGCACGAGCAGCGCAGAACATCCACCACAAATAGAGGGACGCATGATCTGGAAAAAGCTGCAAGTTCATGGTGGATGCAGGTCACTTCCTACCAAAGCAGCTCTTTGTGCAATAGTCACAGTCCCACCGCTGATATAATGATGTTGTCTATCGAATTATTGGACTATTTAACTCATAAGGAATACTATCGACTTGCATCGTGAGGAGAGGGGACACGAGACGAATCTTTATCCTCTAAAAAGTACTACTTAGTAATACTTTTTACGTTTAAACCGGAGATAGACGCTAAAATGTTCTAAGGCCCCAATTCAAATTTGTCGCATCTTCGGCGGAAATACGCCATGAAAGTCTAATTCGCGCCGCATCATGTGTCGTCTCCTCTCGCCGGTTGAAAATAAACTTACTAAGTTTACCCATCTTCACAGAGAAAATGTTACCATGGATTCCAAGTCGTCAAACGAGGCACCAGAGGAGTGGGCCCCCTGGAGTCTGGTGGTGTCTATCAAGAACGCTCACGCCCCACCGCCCGTCTCTGTTCGCGCCGCTCCTGGCCCGGCCTGGGATATCGCTCAGGTTTTCAAGTCTACAATTAGGCAATTAACTGCTTATGGTCTAAGATTCCGATTAAAAACGACATTTACCTACTATTAACATAAATTAAATCACAATAGCTAACACTTTGCACGTGACTACTTTTAATAATAAAATAACAGCTGTTTATAAATAATTAAATTACCTACCCATTAGTTTATTCTAAAATTGCTGCTCCTCTCTAATACTCAAAAGTTGGCTGGTAGAGATCTCTTTTAGATTAAGCCTACATTTATACCGTTAATTTTATTTGCCACCTCTCTGTGTGTCTGTTTGCAATAAAGACTTTTTTTTACTTAGGTTATAAAAGCCGCCTATTTGCTCAGCAAGCCTCCGGTGAAGGTTGACTTCGAAGATGAACAGGAGATGCGCTGTGTGTACTCCCTGATCTACGATGTGTTCCGCTGTAAGTATTCCAAGACAGCTCTACCAAAAAAGTGCTTTGCCAATGCGACCTCATAAATTTTCATCATTCACTTTTCTAACTTAACGAATTATCAAGTCGTTAAAAATTACGTTTATGACGTAATAAATTAAACGTTAAAAAAGCGCACAGGCCGTCGTTAACCGCTTTTTTAACCGATAGGTTCATGTGGATATATGTGGGACATAAATTGCCTTTCGAACGTCCAAAGAACTGTCACGAAGTGTAAAGTTAGCGTCGGCAGTAAATATTTATCGTCACGCCAGCCTCGCATGTAGTTTACAGCCTTTCTGGAACGCTATTTAACTTTTATCACTCCATCGCTGAGCCCGCGAACTTCCATTTGTACAGCTTGTAAACGAGATTCCAAACTACAATTAACTGAACAAAGTATTAACTAGCATCGCGTTGGGTAACCGGCTATCAGTTAAAAGTTTTAACAACTTCATAGAGCCATAAGTTCCCGAAGCATTTACATTTTCATCTGGATAAAACTCGCTGTCATAATCATAAACGTTTCGTACTGATTTTATTCGTCCTATCAGACATTTTTTATGGCTAACATTAGAAGTTATTTTTATTTGCCATTCGTGTCTTTTACTTTTCTAGTATAAAAGCGATAAAAGCAAGGCCAAGCGTCGCATGGTTCCACTCGAACCGAAAGCGAAACATACAAATATTTTGTATCGGCATTGGAGCTTATTTCTACTGCTTCATGTATGGCGTGTCGTCGGTGTCATGTGAGACAGCGTAATCATGAAACAGACAAAATACAACCCTTTTTTGCAATGCATTTGATTTGGAGGACAAGCATTCTCACGAGCTTCACCGTTCGTATTTGTCCATCTTTTGGTTTTGGCTCTATGGTGTTGTTAAGTTTACACTCAAGTTTACTCGTACGTCCGGGTTGTTCAATACATTTATCGCAAGTCCTCTAAAATCGCACTAATCAATGCCCATTAGGTGTTGTTATTGGTTTTAATTTAATTTGGCAGGGAATCTTCAGCCAATTTAGGTATCATACATTTGTACCATTTAACATTATTCACTAATCTATGAATATGGTCTTGTAGTTAAATCCTTAATTGCTCTGTCGACAACTTGCGTAATAAGTAGGTATAGGACCCAATGCCTCTCCTGTAGCTATCGTAGCAACATTAACATCTGTGTTTACTACAGAAAATTAAGTATCTTTTACCTACCTAAGTACTTTTACCTTAGTTTAACTTTAGTAATATTGGGTATAACTTAATGGTTTATATTGTATCGATTACAGACAAATCAATCTTAGATCAAGCCATAGAAGACATCGACTTCTTCGGCGACTTTCCCGAGGTAAATTTCCGAAATCAACCACAATAACTCACAAACTTGAACTTGCACGAAAAATGAAGGTTGTCGTTAGCATTATCAAGGTTGCATATTTAATCGCATGTTATCATTCGTAATAACATCAGTTACGGTTGGCTGTAGTAAAAGTATCGGCCCATCTAACTCGCATTAGGACGCAGCACGCTCGTGACCCGGCCCATTCCTTTTGAGGACGCTCACGAAAATGAACTCTGTATTTATTGCCAGTTATTTCTGTTGAAAGAATCAGATTGGGGGTAACAAAGTGGTTTCGATTAATGTTGCCGCGATTCATCGCGCTTTGGAAGATTATCCAGGCGCCCTAGTTTCAAATTGGGCAATTTGCGAGGCCGATGCTTAAATTCAGTTTGTTGAAATTGTCGCCGTATTTCAATAAGTTTTACGGAACTGGCTGGAGTCCAACAAGTTAGAGGGCATCGATGTCGTGGTATTTTTTATAAAACGTTTCATGATTTACAATTTCTTTTATTTCGAAGTACGAAGTAGAGTTGTACAGTTAGATACATTAGATGTGGGAAAGACTCCAAAAAGAGATCTCTCTCCAGGCGGATGTAACGTCTGGGGACCGAAGTCCACAGAGAGAAAGTTGGAAGTTGTATAGATCTATGGAATCGATCGAAACTCCGTACCGTAGTTCCGATTTAGGATTGCTTAGTTCGGCTATTCGACGATAGGTGCCGCTAGGGCGCTGCAGTAACTTAAGCGTACTAAATGTTTCACATTGTAATTGAATACCGGAAATAAAAAAGAGTTCGAGTTTGGCAAAATAAATCGAAACCTATATAGTTTATCCCAGGAATGTGTTCTATTTTCCATCGCCAATAACCTAAAATAAGTAAAAAAGGTGGAGTTTTTTTTGGTACTTGGACCCTTTTTTATTTCCAGCCAGTATTCGGTTGGTTTCAACAAAATGTTAAAACAAATTAAGGTGCTGCACTTGTCGCCATCGTTTCGCGTCTTCGTGTCGCACTGTGGCGATCACAGTCCTACTGGCTTTAAATCTGACAAGGTCCTAAGTATAGCGAGTAAGTTCGCTCACCGCTTTTTCTGTAGTAAATTGATGCGCGAACTTACCACCACTACTCCATAAGATTGCCAAGTCAGATGCCATGGACTGTAAGTTCTTCCTTCCCACAGTACGGTGACAAACGCCACACAGTATGGCTGTTCCTGATGGAGCTGACGCGGAGACGCTGGGGCGCGAGGCCGCGGGGCGAGATGGAGCGCGCCGCGAAGATCCTCCGGGAGGCCGGGTCACCGTACTGCGACATCGAGGCCACCGTGTGGGAGCAGCGGGTGCACTTCGCCGCGGCCATCGCCCGGATACGCATCAAGAATAGGGCTTTTTCGTTAGTACCAAAGAACAAAGATCTAGTAGTAACACAGATCTGTTACCACAGAATAGGTCGCATGTTTCAGCAAAAATAAATTGCTCTCTTTCTACTGTTACTGCCTTGCGTTAGACCTTTCATGAGGTCTCGCAGATTACGATAAAATTTTCGGTCATCTAATGATTAAGTGACGTGGCGTGTGGAATTCTAATGTTAGTCCTAAACCCGACACCACAAGCAAAACAAATGAAATGACGTGTCATGTAACAAACTACATCACACCGCACGACTTAACAAAGCGTTTTCCAGCTTAAGATCCATTGTGGAAGGGATTATTTCAAGTGTGATTTTGGACATCTAAATTTATTATATTGACCATGGCGTGTGAGGCAATCTAATGCAGTCTAGATGACTAAGGATTATGGTATTCACTTTCAGGTTATGCGACCTTCTGCCGGCCCATTTGAGAGAGGAGCGTTTGTCAGCGTGCGTGAACAAGGATTCTGTCACCGGATGGGTCAACACGTTCAAGGCTAAGTAAGAATTGAACTTACGTCACGCCTGTATTCCCAAACGGGGTAGGCAGAGCACACGAAACATGACAGACAACCGTGGCTATTTCACGATTCGCGAATTTAACGTTTTAAAACAGATGAAAGAGATATAATAGTGATAGATTGTCAGCCAGTCCCCTAAAGCATACCTACCTACCTAAATCTGTTTCCTCAGTCGCCCCTTACGATAACCGTGGAAACAATGGAAATTTGTTATTCTATCCCCACACTACATAGGAAAAAAACATTTTGTTAGCCGGGCCTTGTGTGGCCAAAGGAGCCCACAACTCTTTAGCTGTGTGACGTATTTTGACGCCTGTTTTCTCAACTGACAATAGAACTCGAAATAGGTAGTACATTAGTATCTATAGCTATTATTAAGTATTTTACGTTACGTAGCCATAGTAGGTAAGTACATAAAATCGCTAAAACTGTTTTCTTCAAGGAAAGTGGCAACACTGGTCAAGAAACTACACGAGCTGGGCTATTCCTACAGTGCATCTCGTCAACTATGCTGTGGAGAATACAGATTTGATCGTGTCTGTCCAAGGTTCACCTTCTTGATTTATTTATCTTCTTAGCTTAGTTTAAGTCCAAGAAAGTGGGAAAGATTTCAGGTAGATAGATCTCTCTCCAGGCATATGTTATGCCCGGGGACCGAAGTCCACAAAAAGTTGGGAGTTGTATTTATTCAGCGGATCATCGAAACTGCGTTAGCGCGAAGTAGAACACTTTGACAGTTGATAACGTTTGCGAAAGAAGTTCTACTACTGGACGATAGGTGGCGCTAGGGTCGCTACAAGTCCAATCATCAGTTTCCCACCTGTCAACGGTTTCCTACCCAAGTAGATGCAAAATTAGCTAGCTACTAAAACATAATGTAAAAAAAAATATACTGACGGGAAATGAGAATAGTTGACTTGCACCTTGGCATACCTACTAGCGTTTATCCTCGGTTTAAACGTAAAGATCGCTTAGCATCTCCTTCTTTCGCACTTGGTTAGAGCGGGATATTTTTCTTATGTCGGGAATAAAAATTAATTTTAATCCATGTTTTTTTCATAACGTAGAGTTTAATTATGATATTTGAACACCATGATCATGTTAGCTTGGGCAAATATGTATAAAATTACAGCAGTTTGCGATGTATTAGGTTCATCACGCTGCGTCCGCCCGAAAACAACAGCGTCGGCCAACTGGATCTAGTTCGGGAAGGAGTAATCGTTCTGCAAGTAAGTCATAAGTCCCGTTGAAGAACAGTACCCCAAGTGTCGTCATTAGGTACGATCAAAACACGAGTCACTCTCGTTTGTGTCAATGTGCATAAATTTTCCCATACAAATACCTAAATCCCTACGCTACTTGTCTAGTCGATCACTACTGTTGTGTAAACGTGCTGCTGAGAGGCGCTGTCTCAGTTCCCATACAAAGTGATGGGCTTTTAGCGCATTAACACGTTCCCTGTCCGAAGGTCCCCAATGTGGCTTTGACATGAAGCTTTTTCACAAGTCCATACTCCCACTATGGTGCCACAGTTTGATACACAGATGAACAATTGGACTTGTGACATTAACAGACCGTTTTGTACGGGGACAGGGAATGTGTTAACGCAAACGAGCAACTTGACTCTGTTTCGCTACTGCTTGACAGTTTAAGCAGCCAGTTCATTTCTCGTGACATGACTTACAGGAGCGTGAGTTCTGCGAAGGCGCCTCGACCCTCTGCCGGGCGCTGCGCGCGAACAGCCTGCGCGGCGTGGTGGCGCAGACGCACGCGTCCTCACCGCGCTGCTCGGCGTACCTCGCCGCGCAGCTGCACGAGCTGGCAGCGGTGCTGAAGGCCAAGGCGCCTGCGGCACCAGCCATACCTCAGCTCGGGAAACTGGTCGTCTTCGGAGCTGGTGACAAGTACGGAATTAGATCAATGCTCAACGCAGCTGCAAGAGCTGGCAGCGGTGCTGAAGGCCAAGGCGCCCGCGGCCCCGGCCATACCTCAACTCGGGATCGGGAAGCTGGTCGTCTTTAGAGCTGGTGACAAGACAAAGTATGTGTGGAATTATATCTTATGCTTAATTCCATGAGAGTTGAAGGTCACATACATACACAATCACGTGAATTTGAATCGCTTGTACCTATAAAAAGGGTACTGAATAAATTGGACGAATGAATGACAAAATCTCGCTGATATTACAGGAGATGTTTGAGTGCGTGGCGTAATCTTTCCTGAACTGCGCGCGGCACAGCGTGAAAATCACTGGCCTCTTTATGCATCTCGGTGTGAACCCTAAGTGTTCAATCCAGTGTTTACTAAAGGACCTTTGAATTATGGGTAATTTTTGAGACTCCTCATTCCCCTAGCATGCCATAATAAATATAGTTTTTGACTTAATTAAAAACAAATTGACAAAAAGTGATGCCTATTCAAATAGGTCGATATTTTTTTATAGCCAGGGGAATGATAATTCTCAAGAATTACCGTGGTGTCTACATTTAGTTAATTTACTTCTTTCAGAGTATCCAGTTACGTCGGTGCACTCCGTGAGCTGGGCATAGAGGCGTCAGAGGCGCCGCACTCCGGAGCGCCGGTCTGCGTGCTCAGCGAGGCGGTCCACTGCGACACTCCGACAGTGACCAGCGCGCTGGACGGCGTGGTAGCTGTCCTGGCCACACCGCCTAACTCCTACTCTGCTGTCACTGATCCTATAGACCTCGTGTGCGGACGTGGAGGCGACCTGGCGATGCTAGAGGTATAGACCATATGGACTATTTGCACCACACTTATCGATCTTTAAACGGTACTGAATCATATTAGATATTAGATGTGACTCTATAGGAGAACATGTTTATGATTTCATCGCAAGAAGACCATTCCAATTTCACTAATGCCCGACGTATTCTCTCCTAGAATCCACTGTGACACCTTTTTGTTTCAAATTCCTCGAATCAAATTTAATTTAGTTCCAATTTACACTCACTTTCAGGTCCTAACGGAATCTGAAATTGACGTCAACGGAAAAGCGCGCGTGCAGTCCATTCTAGAAGAGCAGAAGAAGACACTTAAAACTCTGTTGTCAAAACCACAGGTCGGTTTGTTAGCTTCTTGACGTATCGATTGACTGAATCCTCTCCCTACTTACGTGAATCCTACTTAGTGATAAAATATAGCTCGACATGTTTCGGGCCATTCGAGACCAGTGATGCCAGGTCGTTTGTCAATAATAGTGGGTGTGATGGCGACAGTGTAGATATTTGTGAACCGCTGTCAGGTGCGTCAAGCAGTCGCGCAAAAAGAGCGGCTATCCTGGCTATCCACCGGCGTGGCGTGTAGCTCCAAATGATGGTTCACGGATTGGCCCGAAACATGCTGAGCTAATCTCGATAAAATCGTGAGTAGATCCGTTTTATTTCGCTGACAATGTGTTTCTTTAGATTCAGTTGATCCTCTACGAGACGCACTCCGCGCTCGAGGCCGAGAACCAAGCGCAGGTGACTCGCGCCGTGGCCGAGGCCAACCGGCTGGCCCGCGAGCGGCACGCCTTCCTGAAGAGGAGACACCGGGACCGCCCACACGTGAGGATGTCAAACCTTCAGCGGGGACTAAAGGGCGGGCGCGGAACACAGCGAAATTCGAACGCTGACCCGCTGCTAACTATCTTAAGTGCGAGCAGTGAAATGTGAACCTTATGTGTAGCGAATAAAGTATGATTTGAGTTGGCAGCGCTGCACGCGCAGCACCGCTCCCGCACACCGCGCGGGTGGCAGCGCAGCGCTACGCCGCGCTGCGCCGCGCTACGTCTCGAGGCGCCGCACTGCGCAACACAACGTATTCTGAATACTCACAATGGAGGTCAAGACCTCGGTTATCTAAAACCACGACCACAAGACCAGGGCAACGCGCGTCCACAAACCAGCGCTGGGGATCAAATGGA
>BHDV01000456.1:466235-502861 GCA_005406045.1 Adoxophyes honmai
TTAAAAAAAAAAAAAAAAGAATACTCACAATGAAATATGAACCTTATCTTGTTATAAATAAAGTACATTTTGAGTTGTTCTATTAAAAAAATTCGTGCAGCGCCGCGTCGCGTCTCGTCTCGGTGTGGACTGACCCTTAGGGCTAAATTACTGCACGCGTGCGGCAGAGATAGATATATCAGTGGGCCAACGCTCAAATTTCACTGTGCTCCACGACCGGCCTTTACACTGAGTAATTCATTTAATACGGTCATAACTGTGTTTCTTATTGTTAGTTAAAGAGAAAGGGTAATGTAGGAGAAATAGCTCAAACTTCAAATGCACTGACAGCAGAAGCGAAGCGTCGCGGTGGGGTTCTGGAAACGGTTGTAATACTGGAAATTATACAAAAGAAAACGCGCAAAGCACCGGCCGGCGTTCATAATATCATCACGACACCGCAGCACCTAGCCGCTCCGCTTTCGCTGGCAGTGCGGTTGGAATTTTAGCGATTTACAATATTTACAAAACCCAAATGTGTTTTCAGCAAACTTTCTCCAGCTCACTTACGTAGGTTACTTAAAGAAAAATACCATAAAATTTTTGCAGAGTCCGAAAAAAGACAAAGAAGTAATAGAGTTAGCGGCAACAGAGTCCTCGGTGTCGACAGAGCTGCCACAGTCGGAGCTGATGGAGAGGGAAGAGGGAGACACGATCAGCAGCGTGTCACGGCCCGCCTCTGCTTGTACACAGTCTACTAACAGGTCAGATCTTTGGATTAATCGACGCCAATTACGGCATTGTTGTTTCCTCCTATTCGTGATTCTCCACAATATTCACGAATGTGCAAAATGTTGTGCGGAATTGCGAATAGGAAAAATACAGTAGTGATGTAGGTAAATGTCGAAGAATCAATTTTTTGCAGATTTTGCGGGTTACAGTCATTTAGAATTTCTGTTATGTTTTTCTTTGTGAACCGTACTTAAGTTAATTTAGCGGTGTCGATCTATAATGTAAAGAGTAATGCTGTCGAATACAGAACCTCCCCCTTTTCAAAGGCCTGTTAAAAATTAAGTTTGACTTTTAAAAGGTGGTGACGAGCGGCCGTCTTTCGATAGAAAAATGTTTACTCTCTTGGGAAAACAATCGTTACGTACATCTTGTATGAGAGGAGAGAACCAAATCTGTAGGGCACAAAATGTAAGCACCCATTGCCTCCCGTAGAGAGCCTTAGATATTTTTCTGTTAAAAATTGGCTATAAAGTAAGACCATCGTCTTCCAGATCCCGTCCACCGACTGCCAACGTGCTGAAGAAGCACAACGACCGCTCGGAGACCAGCTCCCGGCCCGGGACCACGCGCGCGCGCCCCATCCCCGAGGTCCCGGGGACCGAAAACCCCATGCCCAAGGACCCAGACCACGACAATCCCGATATTCACGTGCGTTTGCTCGATACGTCAATCATCATCATCATCACCAGTGTTAAATAAAACGGATCTACTCTCGTTATTATATTGAGATAAGCTCAAAATCTTTCGCGTCCATTCGTGACCCATCATCTGGAGCAGCACAAATGTTTTTGTTTGCAGGTGCCAAACTGCGACTTGTTCGAAATCCAGACTCTGCCTACACTGGGCAACGGTTTGGACATTAACTACATCCTAGACAGAGACGGTTGCTATCTCGGCCTCATCCAAAGAAAGGTTTGTGGGGAAGACTCCAATAGACAGATCTCTCTCCAGGCCGACGTGCCTGGGGACTGCAATCCACAGAGAGAAAATTTGAAGATGTATAATGTATACGCAACTGATCTTCGAACTTAGTTAGCGCGGTGTAGAACACCTTCATCAGTTGTGTTGATGACGTACGTGCGACGTATGTAATGTAGTAGAAGTTCTACTACTCGACGATAGGTAGCGCTAGGGTTTGCTACAGATTGGTAGGTTCATTATCTCATGGGAAGGGCCAATAATCGTAGGTATAATTAGAGTCTGAACTTTCTCACTGAAAATAATCAACAACAACAACAATGTTGAAAAATTTTACGAATAACTCACGTTTATCAAATCGAGTTCAGCTCAACATGTCGAGCTAAACTCGATTTAATAAACGACGGTAGTTTAATGTTGAACAATCGAGAAAATTAGACGTTTAGCATATCAAATATCTTCATGGATTGTTTGTACTGTAGCGATAAACTTAACAATGGAGGCTTTATGTCATGCACCTGGCTACAGAGATGAGAGAGATGAGAGATGCTGGCTGCAGGTGGAGATACAGCCAATTTCTGAACTACGTCAACGTGCTATAAACATTCAGTTTCCATGACTCTAAATACCTAAATTTGTACCGACAATCTCGTGCGCGACCCTCCTTGGAAATGAAAGGTGAGGGCTGGGACGAGGTAGCACGTCATAGCGACGCGTGAAGCTATTTCCCGCCGCCCTTGCAGCCCCTGCTGAAGTTTATAGTATGTGTGTGTAATGTAAACAAAGTAAACGCATCTCTCTCTCTCTTTGTGTGTCTCTGTGTGTGTGTGTGTGTGTGTGTGTGTGTGTGTGTGTGTGTGGGTGTGTGTGTGTGTGTTTCACCTGGAATTTTATCACCACAATTGCCAAATTCCATTGAAAGATTGCATAGATACATTACAACGGTAGGCGTGACGCAGGAGATAACCCGGCTGGACGCGAAGTACATGATCCGCGTGGCGGAGGAGCGCGGGCTGTTCGGCGCCGCCGCGCCGCCGCCGCCGCCGCGCCGCAAGAAGCCCGAGGCCAGCGCGCCGCGCCGCCGCCGCGGGAAGCACGGCGTGTTCGAGGTGAGTCTTGACACTTTTTTACCGGAAAAGTTACACACAAAAAGTATCCAGTTTGCCAGGTTCGGAGAACTTAACTTGCTCAAGGAGAATTCAATGCGAAGATGGCTTTTCTCGTCTAGATCTAGATAATAAGTTATGATTTTCATATCCTGCTGACGAGATTACCTACTCGCTATCTATTTTTTGTTTGTGTCAAGTAAACGAAACAATTAAGATACTACAAGACAACTAAAACTAATGGAGCGGGCAGCTAATTCACTTTTAACACTTAACCTTCTTAGTTTGGAATACCTACCACAATACTGTGTTGCCTATTTGATGCGAGTCATCTAATCCGCGATGTACTGACGAAAATGTTAAAACGAGTAGGTGAGTATACTTACTCGTCTACCGGACCAGGGAGCTCATCGCACAAACCTGTTACTCTGTATAACTGTATACTTAAGTATAGTTCCCGGAAAATATCTTAGCAAGAATTTTTGCACTTAGTGGGAGTAATTTCGCGCATCGCTTTTTCCATGTGCCTAAAAGTAATAAACGAACTTACACACACGACAAAAGTTCTTGCCAAGTTTGATGTCAACTGTTATAATCTGCAATTTGACAGGTGGAGCGCATAGCGGCGCCGACGTACGCGTCGATGTCGCGATCCTCGCGTCGCGGCAGCGCGCCCGCGTGCCTGTCGCCGCCGACGGAGCCGCGCCGCGTGTGCTCGCGGCACGAGCGCCGGCAGGCCGCCGCCGCCGTCTGCACGGCCGCCTGCACCTGCGACGCTAGGCACAGGTGTGTCCACAGGTCATCGCAAAGACGTGTACGGCGTTGTCTTGATTGGCAGCGGTCGTACGACCGCGCGGTGGGATTTTCGTCACATGATCAAATGGTTGCTTGCCAATTGGCTGGTAGACGAGATGAAAATGTAGACGATACGCAATTATAGATAATTTTAAACAAAAAAAAACCGACTTCAAATTTGGGCTATACTGAAAGCATTTGTCTAATAATGAGGGTGACCTTCCATCACCAGCAGGCCTCACTGATTACTGAAATTATAATTTCCAGTCTTCAGGTGCATTCAGTATTGAAAGAATTATCCTTTAACTCCTAAGCATTAAGGAGTTGACCTTCCATCATCAGCTCAGTCATATTTTTTTTACTGCCAGACGTAAATACTGGTGTAGCTTTGAAAAATGTACTAAAAACATTACCTGTGCCAATAAAATTTGAGGGTTGCCCTCGATTTCCCTCATATTCCATCATCAGATCAAGATATGCTGGCAATGGGACCACCTGGAAACTATACCCTTTCAAACAAAAAAAAAATTTTCCAAATCGGTCCAGGCGTCTTCGAGTAATCAGCGAACACACATAAAAAAAAATAATAAAAAAAATAATAATGATAAAAAAAAAATATCCCGACGAATTGAGAACCTCCTCCTTTTTTTGAAGTCGGTTAAAAAGGTTGCCGAACGGGATCATAGACGAAGTAAACCTGAATGCTTAAAAAACCTTGAACCAGCGAGATACTCTCTCTCCTAAATTACAGAGTACCTACGTCGGTATGTCATTGTCAACTTTGCGGTCGTGGCGGTTGCTCCCGTATCGACTTGCGAGACCTGTACAATTAACGTCAAAGATGTATTTACGTTTTCTACTAAATTGATATTTGAACTGTCGTATAAAATTGTCACAGCCATCAAAGTGACAAAGTATTAAAGTGTAAACATATTTATGACTTCGTCTATATCAGAGGTTCCCAAACTTATTTTGTCTACTGCCCACTTGGAGTATAAATTATTTTTTAGAGCCCCCATTTTTTTACCTACTAAGAAACCAATATAATACACACAACGCTCTTTTTTTTTCTGAGTCTCTTACCGCCCCCCTTCAGGCCTGCAGCGCCCACAAAGGGGCGTTATCGCCAACTTCGGGAAACTATGGTCTATATCTTCGTAAGTGTTGCGACACTGGCTGGCATAATCAAAATGGTTCAGGCTGCGGCCTGAACCATTTTGATTATGCCAGCCATTCACTGTCAATCTTGTCCGCAGGCACACGGCGCACCAGCCCCGCGCGCGGCGCGCGTCGGCCGACGCGGGCGGCCCCTCCGCGCCCCCCTCGCCCCCGCCCTGCCGCCGCCCCTTCCCCCTCGTCGTGCACGAACTAAGACTACCAAGATACAGCGCCGAACTGTCGGTCTCGCCGCACAAGATACTCGCCTGATACTCTATCTATAGGGTTGTTAATACATAGAAACAGCACGTGCATAAGTTTCGCCTAAAACAGAAGCCAGATCAGCACCCCAAGTGGCATCATTACGAACAAAACACGAGTCACTCGTCTGCGTTGATACGCGTCAGGTGCTGCGCGGACGACAGACTATCCGTGACGCACTTTTTAGTCTGCGAAAATAGAACCTAAGCAATATGGAGTAACGCACACGACGCACAAAAAGTCCGGTGCTCAATGCATCACTTGGTCCATAACACATACAATCCATGCAGACTTTTTGTGCGCCGCAGACTCGATTGCACAAAAGGTCTGTCATCTGCGCTACACCTCAGTTTGTATGGGAACTGAGACAGCGCTTCCCAGCGGCACGTTAACGCAACTGTTGTGATCGACAAGACAAGTAGCGTTCCAGTACAAATAGAGCATCTAAGTATGTATAATAAAGTCGGTCAAGAAACGCGTCGATTTCGTTTGCGTATTTAAGCAAAGAATTGTATGAAAACTGTGTCGACCGCGGCAGTTTCGCAAACGTGCCGCTTGGAGGCGCTGACTTAAGGCATTATTAACTGATTGTGACTCGTGTTTTGATCGTAATGACGACGCTTGGGGTACATATAGTCTAGTGTAATCAAAACGGTCATGAATTATAGCGATTTCATTTCCGAATTAACGCGAAGAATGTATGGAGACGTGTCGACCGCGGCAGTTGTACAAACGTGCCGCTTGAAGGCGCTGTCTCAATTTAATTCGCAAACGAAATCGTTAACGATTCATGACCGTCTTCATTACGCTAAGCACTCTGTACTTTAGCAATCGTCTGTGCAGACTAGCACACATTCGTAAAAGTCAGACACTGAATCGATTCTCGGCAACACTTTTACATATTTTATACAGCTTTGTTGAGACTTGGATTCTATTTGTTATGATTCTTAGCACCGCGTAGATTTTTTTTTAATTGACATCTGTTACATTATCTTATTATCTATCACATCCTTTAGCATTTGTGAGAAAAATAACAACGAACAAACAATACCCAGAACACGATTGCACTCTAGTGCTTTCTCACTCTACGGGGGAATAGAATAGAATTTTATAGGTTAGAATTTGTATTGACAGATCCCAAATAGGACAAATAGAGAAAAACGGCAGTCAACCCATTACTATTTTCAGAGATAGACGAAGAGACACCCAGCGCTGGGTGTATGCGGTCAGATTCACACATAAAACTACCGTGAGATTCACTTATTAAGTGAAGTAAAACTGGTACAATTCCGTCTTTAGTGCACTGCACTGCGAGTGCACGTCTAACCGCGGCCGCCGTGGCGCGTTGCTATCGATGATGGGTCATGAAATGGCCTGAAACATGTCGAGCTCGAATCTCGATAAAGACACGGCTGTATGCGTATGCGTTTTATTTTACTATGATATCATCATAACTGTCATGGAATACATCCCTTAAAACTCATAAAGAATATAAAGTAATACATAATTATAAAAGGGGGACAACTAGCAAGCGGTATAATGATTTTGTTTAGCTAGTTACATCAAAATTACCTACGTCAAATATGTTAAGATACGATAGACTGCATTTTACTTTGCCAAAATTACGTTAGAGACCCGCTATGTACGTTTTTATTTTTGGTTTTATCAACCAACTTGCCAAAATTGTAATTCTACGACATTTTATTTGCAGTTATAGTCTACGCAGTTCAAATTTAACCCACAGAGCAGCTTTAAAACAAAATGTTATACACAAAATAATATGTTCTAAATATATTTCAGCAACAAAGTATTTGTATATTTACCTTGTGTTGTGAAAGCATATAAAACGAACGCGCGCTAGCAAAACATAGTGAAATGATAGCTTTGGATGGGTATAAACTGATGCAAGCAATTTTTGTGCATTAAACAGAAATATAAGATCTTACACGAACTAAGCCAATGGAGTCGGATCTATAAAAAAACGATTGTTTACATTTTTGGCAAGTATAAGCGAGAGAAACTATAGGACATAAAACAAAAGATTCAAATGGAATCATAACCAATTCATGTCGACGAAGATTTGAAGGTTTATTAGCTCTTTCATTGCCAATCACCTGATACTCAATAGAATTTTGTACCCAATCGGTGTCGCTGGCAATGTATGGGTTAAAATATGAAAATAGAGATATCTAGAATGGTATAAGCTTAGAATAAGAGGTACACGAGTTCCTACAAAGAAAATATTTTGATGTTGTCGATTTAGCATTTCTAGTTTATTATATTAATTAATAGTTTGATTTTACTTTAGTATTTACTTTAAATTTGTAATATGACAATAAACCTGAAAGCTAAACTGTTTTTCTTTTCCAATGTACTACATATTTTTCATACATACACACATACATACGTACATTCACGCCTGTATTCCCAAACTGGGTAGGCAGAGCACACAAAACGCTACATAGACAAAACAATGACCATTTCACGTTTTGTGGCCAATTCTAGCATAGTATCATTTAGGTTTTGAGGTGGCAGGTACAATAGTGACAGGTTGCTAGCCTGTCGCCTAAAGTATACCATAACCTATATCCTTACTACTATTTTTCATGCTGGAACTAAAACTATTATTTTCTCTAGGATCGCAAGTTTTTAATAACAATTAAAGATTATACAAAACGCGGCCAGAAGCCTTGTTTTAAATGTTTGATGTTCTTTGTTTTACAGCCGAAAAGTTGATTTACTCGAGAATTAAAAAAATACTGACTTATTTCAAGGCTAAATTTTATACTCGTTTGGTTAGACCATAAAAACAGTAACAAGAAAACTACAAAATTAAATAAAACAACCTTTAATTAATACAAAGACACAATATCATTTACATACAACAATAACTATCGATTGTCAAGCGGTGTCGCCTCAGAGCATCCCAAAGCCCTTGGAATAGCTGATGGCCTTCATTAGTCTATCTTCTAACTTTTCCTTGCTAGCGTATTCGGGGAGTAATAGCACGTTGAAGCAAGTATGGGCGGTGGGTAGGCGGTCGCAGTCCGGTCCGTTTCTGGCTATAACCAGTTTTAAGTGGCTCAAACCGCCTACGGGCACGCGGTCCGAGCCGGTCGTGAATTGGAGGAGCTTTCTCTTGTCGTCGTGCGGGAGACTGTGGACTATGCTCCAGAAGTCTTTAATTGTCTGCGACTCCGCGGTGTAGCCGGCGTCATATTCCGTTGATTTTTCTAGTTCGTTGAAGTCGAAGTTCTGTAATGAACGGAAGATCTCGTTATAGCGCCTTGGACAGATCAAGACAGGTCTATACCAGTCAAGTAACACTCTTGACTCATACGAAGAATGACATAACACCCAACACATTCTCTCCACACGAAGTAACTGAATTACTATCGATAAAATAGATTTCTGACCCCACCAGAGGACGTTGTCGTAATAAAGGTAATAATCATTTTGTTAGTCAAGTAATTCAATGTTGTGTATGAAGTTTCCAATCCGCACTGGGCCTGCGTGGGGACTGTAGCCCGAGCCCTCTCATACTGAGAGGAGTCCTATGCCCAGCAGTGGGACGTATTTATGCTGAATCATTATTATTTATTATTATTCGTCAAGCGATGTAAGTCACGCAGAAGCAGACCAATTCAATACTAAAAACCATATAACTTTAAGCATAAGGTAGAATATACAATAACATATGAAATCTTTCTTTTCGCTCATCTCGCCAGGCAAAATTGCGGGCGCCGGAGTTGCCGGCGTCGCGCGCAGTATATTAGCCAATGGCCGTTAAAAATTTTCTCGCGCAATCGCACTGCATTACTAGCTAAAAACGTATTCAATGACCGATGTGACAGGCTAGATGTCAGCTATTGGATTACTATTACACGACCAAGTTACAAACATAGGTAAGTGGCTCAACAATCCCCGTTCGCGATGGTACGTTGATACTATTGTAATAGTCTAGTCAGAACTAGGCTGAAGTGGTCTCGGGAGGTGGACGGTGGACAAGAAATGTTATTTGAGGAGGTAGTTACTCACCTTGCTGCCACAGACGAGCGTCTCGATCTCCTCGGGACGGAACAGCGCGGTGAGCGGGCTCTCGTCTGTCACCATCACGAAGCCGCGCCGGAACGCGCGGAACTGCGTCTCCATGGATTTGTTGAGCAAATAGTCTGCGTATAGCTCGACGAACTCCTGCAAATCGCACAATATTAACCCTTGGGACGCCAAATGGTCCTTTCACGTATTCAAACTTTGTCCAACTGTCGCCTCGCGCGCGGGATAGTCTACCCGTCATTTTCTGACGTCTCTAGTTAGACAGTGACAGGTATAGTCTATCTCGGGCGTATCCCAACTCGCGCCTTGCTGTGCTAGGCCAGTGGTTCGAGTACGAGGAACGGGCAATTTACGTGTAAGTATGTTTTTTTTTATGACAATTTACCTGGGCCTGGCTCGGCAAATGGTCTTTCCACATAGTCAAACTTTGTCCAATTGGTTTGAGTACGAGGTACGAGGGCTGCACTGAAAGTTTCGGGAAACTAATATTTAAATAACATTTTTTATCACGTATTATACCTTTTTACAATCGTCAAAGTTTCCTTATCTTAAAACACTGGCCACATAGAAAAAAAAAACAATGGTTCGGTTTCAATTGTTTTTTGAACTTGATGAGTCGCTGCCCAACATGGAATTGTCACGTGAAAATTTAAGAGCTATGATTTACTACGACTAAAAGTGGATTAACACAAAAATAATGTGGAGACCGGATGATTGCTGCTTTTAATAATGAAGCCCCTTCGATGACCACAATATACAGGTGGTTTTCGGAATTTCAACGTGGCCGTGTTTCCCTCATGGACAATGTGCGTGAAGGTCGACCAAAATCGGCAGTCACCCAAGAAAACATCAATGTTGTGCGTCAACTGATTACGGAAGACCGACATGTGACATATCGGGAAATTCAGGAGTCTCTGGGCATTGGAATGAGTCAAATACAAATTATTCTACAGCAAGAGTTAGGCGTGCAAAAATTGTTTTCCCGGTGGATACCTCATCAGTTGTTCGACGAACCGAAAACGACTTGTGTCGATTAGTGCCCCGAAACTTTAAATAAAATCAACAGAAGAAGCTCAAATGCAGTTTTTAGTATTGTATTGGATAATGAGTCATGGATATACGCCTATGAGGCTGAAACTAAAAACCAATTTCGAGTATGGGCCTATGAAGGCGAGATTAAGCCGACAAAAGTGGTTCGCTCTCGCAGCACGGCCAAAAAGATGGTGGCTAGTTTTGTCTCCAAATCGGGTCACGTGGCTACAATTCCTCTTGATGACCGTAGAACAGTCAATGCCGATTGGTATGCAACCATTTGTTTGCTGAGTGTGTGTGGTGAACTGAGAAAAAAAAACCTCAATCGTCGCATCATCCTTCACCATGACAATGTCAGCTCCCATACGGCTCGGTTAACAAAGGACTATCTAGACGGTGAAAAATTCGAATTACTGAACCATCCTCCATACAACCCTGACTTAAGCCCCAATGACTCTTTCACATTCCCCAAAATCAAAGATAAGTTACGTGGTAAGCAGTTTCAGGCGCCAGAAGATGCCGTGGAGGCGTACAAAACGGCCATTTTGTCGACCTCACCTTCAGCGTTCAATGAGTGCTTCAAAAACTGGTTTGAACGTATGTAAAAGTACATTTAATATAAGGGAGAATACTTTCAAAAGCAATAAAATTACTTTTGATCATTTTAACTGGATATTTTTTTCTATTCCCGAAACTTTCAGTTTGACCCTCGTATAGGACAATATGCGTGCAAGTAAGTGTGATTGTTTTTTTTTCACACACATACACATACATGTACAACTGAGTCAAAATTTATTGTAGTGCACATTATTGTAAGATATTTATTAATTTTCGGTTAATCGTAAACATTTTTTTTAACATGTTCGGGAGTGGACCTTCTCTTCTGTGCTATTTATTATAAATAACTCTTACCTTCTTATTTCCTTGCGTGACAAATATGTTGTCAGCGTCTTCTTTGAGGTCATGGAACATGACGTTGCCAAATACATCGTGGTAGCATATCCGGAAGGTCTGGTAGTAGACCTCCTCGAGATCGTCTCCGGAGTAATCCAGCATGTCTTTTAAGCCCGAATATAGTAACTGGAAAGATTTATTGAACATTAAACTACCGTAAGACTCACTCATCTTGAAAAAAATACTATGGATAACTCACGTTTTAAATCGAGTGAACTAAACTCGACGTATATTTTTCAAGATGGAAATATTTATATTTAGTTAGTGATTGACGCACCTGGCGAAAGAAGAATTAATTGCAACTGTCTAATCCGGCTTAACTTGTAATGCCTTTTACGTTTTTATTGGGAGAGAAGGTTACAAAATCTGTTTGAAATTGTCATTCGTTGGCTGAACAACTGAATGCCATTCCGTCACATTCAATTACAATTTTTTATTAGGCGTTATTAGAATTTTGGTTAAAAAAAAGAATGTACATTTTTAGACAGTCCTTGAGCTCATGGTCATAAACTAGGATACACCATAAGATACCTTTGCATCGAGATTCGCTCGACATGTTTCGGGCCAATTCGTGACCCATCATCGGGAGCAACATGGACGTCTATTCGCAGCCGCGTCGCTCCCGATAACGGATCAGGAATAACCGAAAGTACCGGAACACGTTTTATTTCCGTATCTAAAATCATTTAAAAGGTTCACTTACGGGATTCCAATCAGACAGGTCTTCGAAGGATCCCTTCTTGCCCATCAGCTTCCGGTAGACCACCATGGGGAAGTTGACCGGCAGTATCACGTTGTTGTATATCGCCAGGCCGAGGACGATGCCTATCAGGGTGAACTGCGCTTCCGTCTCGAACGAGAGCGGGTTGAACCTGGTACAAACAAATTGACGAATTAATGGAGTCAATTGGATTCCTGCCTGCTTTGCCATAGAACCTTTTTACAGTGAACGTCACAGAGACACTGCTTTGTTCGACAAAGGAAACCTTCATTACATTTACTGTGACAACATTCTGCAGTGGGTCAGGAATCAGTGAGTTTGACTGTACATACGTCACGACTGTGTACGGGCGATTATTCGAAAATTTTCGTCTTTTTGCCGTGTGGTGTTGGGATAAAATAACGCCTCTCCATTTCTTCCATGGATGTCGTAAGAGGCGACTAAGGAAATAGATTTAGGTATGCTTTACGCGACAGGTTAGCAACCTTTCACTATTATACCTGCCGACTCAAAACCTGAAAAATAAGTTACAAGCGGCCACTTAACGTGGAATAGTCATAGTTTACTCCATGTAGCGTTTCGTGTGCTCTGCCAACCCCATTTGGGAATACAGGCGTGACGTATGCATGTAAGGAAGAACCACATTAAAAAAAAACTTTTTTTCGACATCAACAAGGTCCTCACCAGACGGTTCCATTGTCGACCTGCTGCGTGAACATGCCGTAGTCAGGATTAAATATTTCCTCCACTATTAGTTGGAAGAACTCTTTGCTGACTCCACCCTCGTCTAATCCCTGCTCGCCTTCAAACTCCACTACTAGTTGCTTCTTCAGGTCGAGCGCGCGCTCCATGGCTATCATTTCCAGCTGGAACAGAGAGAACAGTTAGAGCAGAGATCTCAGACTTACTATCGGCCGATAGTTTAGTTGGGCTCTTAATCAGTAAACTGTTATCGGTATTCTTACTACCGGTTTTAAATGCGGTATAACCAGTTATAATTGCATTTCGGTATTTATATCAGTATCTACGGAGCCGTGGTAGACTAGCGGTTCGACCTGTGGCCTCTCATCCAGAGGGTCGTGGGTTCGAACCCCGGTCTCGTACCTCTGAATTTTTTCGGAATTTATGTGCGGAATCTAAATTGCATTTACCACGAGGTATTCGGTGAAGGAAAAACATCGTGAGGAAAGCTACACACAACGACGAAGTAATTCAATGTTTTGTGTGAAGTTCCCAATCCGCACTGGGCCCGCGTGGGAACTATAGCCCAAGCCCTCTCATACTGAGGGGAGGCCTGTGCCATGCAGTGGGAAGTGTATAGGCTGGATGATTGATTGATGGATTTATATCACTAAAGCTCTAAATAAGCGGTATAATCAAAACCGGTATTTACCATTTGATTAACAACATTACTTTATTTTTGTTTTTTCTTGCCTGTTTGCAACTTCAGCGGTCTAAAAATAAATTACAAACGCTTTCCGCCCCTCTTTGACGCCCCCCTTGGGAGGCTCACTGACCAAGAAAAGGTTAGGTAGAAGGTTCTAAACGCTCAATCAAAAATGGTCCTCGACCACTGTGGAGTTGACATCCCCTGTAAAAAGTTGGCAACCCCTGCAAAAGGTTGGCGACGCCTGCTTTAGAAGGTACTAGAGTCTAACCTCGACCAGAAGTGTTCCCTGACCAAGAAAAGGTTGGCAACCCCTGCTGTAGAAGATTCTAGACGCTCACCTCGACCAGAAGTGATCCCTAACTAATGGCAACCTCTGCTACAGATGATTCTAGGATTCTTGGGGGTTGTCGAGTGATCCAAGGTGGGATGGCGGAGTATTCTTTTACCGCTGTCGACTACCTGTCTGTGTGAACGGGGTTTTTCGACGCTTTTGGGGATCAAAACGAAGCAGAGAAATATGTCGAAAATGATCTGCGCTGTGCACTGACCAATATAAAGCCAATAATTCCTTGTCCCCGACCAAGAACAGTTTGGCGACTCCTACTATAGAAGGTACTAGTTCTAGAAGGTACTAGAGTCTCACCGCAACCCAGGCTGTAGAAGGTTCTAGAATCTAGATTCTATCTAGACGCTCGACCAGAAGTGGTCCCTGGTCAATAAAAGGTTGGCAACCCCTGCAAAAGGTTGGCAACCCCTGCAAAACGTTGCCAACCCCTGCAAAAGGTTAGCTACCCCTACTATAGAAAGTACTAGAGTCTTACTTACTTCAACCAGCGCGTCGTCGACGATGTGCGTCCGCCGCACCTTGAGCCTCAGGAAGGGCATGGGCGGCGCCGCGCCCACCACCGCGTGCAGCACCGACACGCGCCGCTCCGAGTACATCCGGATGCGGTTCTCGTAGTACAGCCCGAGGGATTTGGTGGCCGCCGTCAGGATGAAAGGGTATCTTAGGAACGCGAATTTCTTACCTGTGGGAGAAAGTTCCATTAGACAAGTGAACACTTCGTTGCAGGAAAATAACACGAAATAAAAAATAGATACGAGATGGTGAGGTACAGAAGGAAGATACTCGTCTCTATTTTTGGCAAGATCTCTCCAGTCAGGTTATCTCCTCTTTGGTCTACCTTTGCTTCGGTGTCCGTCGCATGGGACCCAATCAGAAAAAAATTTAGCCCAGCGATCCAGAAGACTAAATAAAATAAAATTAATCTTTTGGATTTATCTTCTGTTAGGGACACCCCTTTTTGAGCAACAGTATTTTGTAACTTTCTATATTTTTTCGTGAAAAACAATTTCGTTTGATGCACATCACGTGTTTACAAACTAGCTTATACGGAGTTAGCAATTTTAATTTGAGTAAATTTTTTATATCAATAAACCTCTTATTACAATGTTTGTGTCTTCACTTACCATTACTAATTTCTGTTTTATAATTGGCGTAATCTTTGTCCATTTCTATGGTATCACTGAGGGGCTCGTTGTAGAACTCCTCAAATGGCAGGTATGGCTTTCTAGCGTCTAACACATTTACATCTAGTTCAATTGCTGGAACAAGACAACAAAAACAATTCATTAGATAAATAATAGACAAATGGAATCTAGGCTATCAAATTCAATAGGAACATGCACATGAAAAAACAAAAGAGATCTCTCACCGGAAAACGCAAGTAAGCAGCCTACGCTATAGTATTTCTGAACACCTCCTAACCTAAGGCCTCAGTCCCAGACGAAATTCCCTCTCTTAAAATTTTGAAAACTTTAATTATATTTTCCACTGAATAATTTGTAATTAGTAAAGTACAGTATGTGCCCCCACTTACCTATCCAGGCAATTCGGTGTTTTGAACGCGCACCACTACTAATACAAAGTTTGTCTAACTATTTTTAGCAAAATCAAAATGAGGTAGTTCATGATATTAATATTTCGCTAAAAATAGTTAGACAAACTTTGTATTAGTAGTGGTGCGCGTTCAAAACACCGAATTGCCTGGATAGGTAAGTGGGGGCACATACTGTACATTCGGCTGTTATACTTACTACTAATTTGTACTTTATATAGTACGTCGGGACTTACTCGATTAAAACCCAAAAATACTCTAGAAGTGGCTAAGGAACGTAAAGCAGGCATGGTTTTTTCTACGTGGCGTTTGTGCGCTCAGTAACACGCTTGTTGTGACGTACCTAGGGGATCGACTTGTTGTTGCCGCGAGCTCTTCAGTGACGTCAGCGGGTAGAGATGGTCCAACGCGTCTCCGAGTGGATCTAGTTGGCTGGCGATGACCACGGGCTCTTCTCGCAGCGTCGACGCCTCCATCACGCCCGCCAGCATATTCGCGTAGTACACTATCTGTTGGGAACGCGCTTTGTTTAGTAGTTTACAAACTTTAGTCCCCGGCATGCCAAAGGCCGGTCGCGGAGCACAGCGAAATTCGAGCATTGACCCGCTGCTATCTATCTCAATTTCTCAATACAATTCAATTCGTTTATTGCATTTCACGTCTCTGTCGCACGCGTGCAGTAATATTGCCCTCACGCTCTGCTCTATATTACTGTACGCGTGCGACGGAAGTACAGAGCAGCGGGCCAACGCTCAATATTCTCTGTGCTCCGCGACCAGTCTTTAGATGGCATGATTTTAGAGCGAGAAAGTAAATTCGCACATCGCTTTCACCTGGAAAAAGCCCTGCGTGAACTTACTCTCTCTTCCTAAGTTCGTGCCAAGTTGTTTGCCGAATAGTATGCCAATTGAAAACACTGTTCTCTTGAATATTTGTGGGTTTATTTATACCTTATTTGTATCCTTACTAATAATATTATAAATACGGAAGTTACTCTGTTTGTCTGTTACGCTTTCCCGCTCTAACCTCTCAACCGATTTTGATGAAATTTGGCACAGACAATCTTTAGACCCTGAGAAAGGACATAGGCTGCCTTTTATTGCGAAAAAAAAGTAATGGCGAAAATAACCATTCCAAGCAGACGAAGTCACAGGCACAGCTAGTACCTTATAAGTACTTAAACTTAAAACAATGTAAGCAATTTCGACATGGCTTTTAACTGTAAATGGAACTTACTTTCATGAGTTTAGTCGCCAGCGTGACGCTCTCATCGTCCTGGACGGCGAAGTTCCTCGTGTAGTTGGTGGAGATGATCCTCAGTGTGATCAGCTGCTGCAGCGTCTCCAGGATGTGCTGAAGGCTCTCCTTGCAGTGCTGCGCCCAGATGCGAGCCAGTTTCGCTTGGGCTGCGAAAAAAACGGTTGTAAGATTATTATTTAGATTTTTTACGTAGCTTACAGGCCCTAAATTGGACGTAGTTTAGCAGAAAGGATCCAACTTGCATAACCCTTCGAAGTAAAATGATCTATAGGCGTCAAAAATGTATGTGACTTATGTCACTTCAATTACGAGTCACTTGTGGGTTGGATCGTTTTACCTAAACGACGTCCAATTGTAACTAGTGTTAGCTGGGTCATTTTTCTTTTTCCCCCCTCTCTCTCTCTAATCGTTGACTTCATTGCTGAAGGCCGTGTCCGTCTTGAAATTCTCTGATGACCTCTGTCACCAATCGCTTCCACCCCATCTTATCCCGGCCTTTCTTCTTTTTAACCGACTTCAAAAAAAGGTTCTCAATTCGACCTAATTTTTTTTTTGTGTGTATGTTACTCGATATCTCTGAGACCTATGAACCGATTTTCAAAATTTTTTTTTTAATCGAAAGGGTATAACTCGAAATTGGTCCCATTGGCACGAAACCAGGATCTGATGATGGAATCTTGGAGAAACCGAGGGAACTCTTCAAATTTTATATGGAGGTGTACGGCGTTTTCGGTAATTTGTTGATGAAATCAAGAATTTACATTCAGTAAACAGAATACTTTCAAAATATTGCTAATTTGAAGTCGGTTTTTTTGTTTGAAATTATTAATCTACATTTTGTCCTCCTTTGGAACAAGCGTCCCTTTAGAATTTTATTTTTTATATTGCGTAGAGAAAACCCATGTCAAGAATTGGCTTTAAATCAGGGGTTCGCAAACTTATTTCTTCTGTTGCCCACTATGAGAAGAAATTATATTTCAGCACCTCCATTTTTTCACCTATTTACAAACCAATATAACACACAACATACTCTTTTTCTGAGTTTCTTACTGCCCCCCTTTAGGCCTGCGTTATCGTTCGGGAGAAGCCGCTTTAACCCTTAACTTGGCAGTGTATCTAATAAGATACATTGTTTTATGTTCTTTTTGTTTTTTTTCGTAATTTTTTTAAATATTTTTCTCCTCACGAGTCGAATTCACGACTTTTTTAATTCTTGCCAAATTTAGGGTTAAATAATCAACATAATATACTCGTCAATGTCACCTGTTCGTGAATAAAAAAATACCGAAATAATTTTCACACAAAATGACAGAGTGGTAAAGCCAAATTATTGTCTCCGACGAAAGGTATCACTGACACTCACCTTTAACTGGCAGATGCTTCGCAGCATGGCACAGCGCCGGCAGCGCTATCTCCAAATAATCGCTGCAGCCCAAGTCAGGCACTTCGAAGGCGATCACGAAGCAGTTGACCACGTCCTCGAGGGTCATCTTCTTGGTGATGCCGAGGTCTATCTCCATGTTCTCGGCCAGCGTCGTGAGAGCTGTCACCAGCGCTGAACTGTAGTATTCTGATGGCACCTGAAAGTGGATTAGAGTTTGATTCGCGGCTAACATTTTTTTGAGTGGAAATGCGTACTATATACCGTTATGTTAACCTTGCGTCAGTAAATCTAAGCACGTCAAGTTAATCCAAAGTCCTCTTAATACTGACTAATTAGCCATGGCGCAGCGAGACCTAAGTTTTTTTGTTGGGAATGATGAAAAAAACATAATTATTTTGATTCGAGTAGTGAAATAAAACGGAAATACTCATGTTATTATATCAAGATTAGCTCCCGACGATGGGTCACGAATTGGCGCGCAACATGGCAAAGCGTAGAAAGGTGATGTTATGTTTATAGATTCGAGTACTGATAAATCTTGTGTTAACGTACTAAAAAGGAAATAAACAAAAAAGCGCGCACGTAAAGCCAGATGCACACACACACACAGACTGAGAGAGCAAGACAGCGAGAGAGAGAAAGATTCACACACAAAAAAACACACACACTCACATTCTTTTAGAAGTTCTAGTGACTTACTTTAGCTAGGTATTGGAAGGCTCTACGACACGAGGCCACGTCAAGCCCGGGGCCTTCCGCGCTGTCCACGTCCTTGTCCGGATCGCTAGACGAGCACATTGCTTCGTTCTCTTTGTTGCCTGTTAAACACATAACATAACATACATAACGTAAACATCACGCCATTCACGCCTATGACCTATGTCCTGTCTCTATTATACCACTTTTGACTCACTTAATAATCTAGAATATGCTAAAAGTTGATATGAAACGTGAAATAGACTAGGTTTTGTCTATGTAATGTTTCGAGTGCTCTGCTTAACCGAATTGGGAACAATGGTGTGGTAGACATAACAAAACTTCACAAAAACATCTGCCCCGACCAGGAATCGAACCAGGACCTTTAGCTTTTAAGTCCTGATTTGACACTGAATATTCACTTCATCAATAGAATGTGGACAAACTTCTCATTCCAGAAATGACGTCTTTAGGAAATAATAAATTGAACGTCAGTACTAGAACATTCTATAGATTGGTTAATTCAGCTGCGTCACATGTTGGCAGAAGTTGAATAGATCGAAATACGCAGTACACAGATTTATAATAGAAATAATTAAAACGCAGTTTAATTTTAATAGACGAAATCGTTCGACTTCTATCAAAAACTAAGGAAAGAAACTAACAATGAAATTATGACGTATGATTACACGTAGCACACTCAGCATGAGGTTCTATTCTATTAAATACAATGCAGTATTGACAGCTGATTTGTCAACTTTTGTTTAGCATAAGTACATAAAAAAAAATACAACGGAAATTTGGCGTCAGGCCAATTTGAACCTCCAAACGCATTGACAGTGAAAGCGGAGCAACACGGCGCGGTGGCGTTATGGTATGAACGAAACGTTCTTTTCCCTTCCGGTGCTTTGTGCGTGCTCTTACGTTTAAGTTCAAATATTACAACCCATACCGGCGCGCCACCGTCCGCTACCTCTGTCAGCGTATTTGGAGCTATTAGATGCCCCTATTTTTGCACTGGATAGTGAACTATTGCGACATTGTGATTAGCCATACTGTCAAAGACAAAAGCTGACAGCAAACTAACTCATAAATCTCATAATGCAGCAATGATCCGCTATTTAAAGTAAAATACGATTGCTTACAAAGGGCTTCACAACAACACATCAACATCTCACAAAAATAACTCTCCGTACAGTAAAGTTTCCACCAACCTACCACCAACCAATAATATGCAAAATAGAATCATTCCACTCCATTCCTGGTGTGTTCATGTATGTTTATGGCAAAGGGATATATCCTTACCTTTTTTTCCTTCACTGTCGGTATCTGAATGCTGTTTCCGCTGGAAACATCTGGCGAGAATTGCTGGCTGTGTGAACGCTTCTCCCAGTGCTCTTATGAGGGGTTGTGGTGCTTTGGTCTCCAAACAGTCATTGCAGAGCTTGTAAATGTATTCTTCAGTCAACGGTGATCCATCTGAGAACAGGATGAATACAGTAAGCATTTCTATAAACGAAATAGACCGACTGGCCAAATAGGTGCAGAGAATACAGGGTCGAAACAGTCACTATCTCAAGTAAAAGCTTTGGTTTAACTGAGCAATACAAATGCTATAAGAGATAATACTGCCTTTTCTTAATTTTGAAAATGTCAGCTTAAGTTACAATTTGGAAGTAAACACTACAAAAGAGTATTTGACAATATAGTTGTTAAATGATAAATTATTGGTGAATTTCTGCCATTAGTAGTATACCTTATTTGTTTAGGTAGTTAAAACAATGTAAACAATCTTGACATGTCTTTTTATTTAAACATACACTTTATAAATCGAAATGTTTGCATTTTACAATTTAGGTATGAAAAAATAATTTACTTTCATAATTGAATTGTACAGGGTTACTGGTAACTCAACGTATTCTGGATAGGATTTGATAGAGGAGCTAAAATGCAATATTTTAAGCCCTCATATGTATGGCCGAAAAATAACGGTTTTTGAGTTATTGTTTTTTTTACTTAAAAAAAATTGTAAAAAAAAATTGTGTCTGTTGCGGTAATTCTTATATAATTTTTTAATTATTTAACTATTGTTAAATTAAAACATATAAAAAAACCCTAACAAAACAAATGAAGTCTTTGAAATCTGCGAAAACATTATTTATATTTTATTAAATCTGTGCTTGTTGTTACTAAACTATTGCTCAGTCGAAAAAAATAATATGACATCTAGTGTACAAATTATTAGAAAAACGTCTACGTTTCACCAGCTTTCTGAAAGGTATCATAATTAGACTTAGGACTTTTGGATGCTCGCCATGGTTCTAGAATCCATGGAGTCGCCATTTATGTTAAAATTTCCAGTACGATTTTTTTCTAAGTCTAAAAAATAGTCTAGTAAAATATGTATTAGCTTAAACATAATAATTTACTATATTTAATTAAAACTAAAATATCTTCTCGCAGTTAATAGGCATTTTTTACAGCGCACTATTGAAACTCCGATGAGGTACTGTAACTTGTGTAGAGTTATGATAAAATGAATTAGATACTGATATATCGGCATAAATCATGACACTTTTTTTTACACTTTGATTTGACGTTGTCAGAAATATTTAAGATAATGGCGACTCCATGCATTCTAGAACCACGGCGAGCATCCAAAAGTCCTAAGGCTAATCATAATCCATAATAATCTTTAAGAACTTTTCACAAAACTGCCTTAAATGAACGATTTCGTTTGCGAGTTATCCGATCTGGTAGATATGCGTTTTTTGAGGGCGCCCTCGACAGACTTGCCGTAACACACTTTCCTTGTAAATTTGCTTACATATCCTTGATTTATCCATTCTCTCCACGTGCCCAAACCAATGCAGCATACCTTTTTCTACCCTTGTAATAATACTCTCATGGGCATTGTAGTGCCTCTGATTCATAAGATAATCAGTTTTAGTGGCATAGCCAGTAAACTTACTACTATGACTTTGAGATCTGAAATCTTCCTGCTGAGATACTTTGTGACTAGTTTCCGGTGTCTCTTTTGATTGTGCTGCTTTGCTAGATGTGGGTAGTTCGGATTTTTCGTCATGGCTTCTTTTTTCTTTTTCTGTACATGCCATTGCTGATGGGCTGAAATAATTAAATGTTTTTAATTAGATTTAGAAACAAACAACAACAATGGTAGACAAGTAAGATAGATTTGCAATCATCATCATCAACATTGAACAGGACCCTATAGTAGAGGTCTACATTTGCAATAAATAAAACCAGCTAAACCAAGAGAAGTTCTTTAGTAAAGTAATTTTAGAAAAATAAATAAATAGAGAAATAAGAGTTAAGGATTGTTAATTTACCTGGAGCAAGGGCTTGAGTCTGTCCGAGGCATTTTGTTTGGTAAACTGTCACATAGTCTCGCTTCTTTGTAGAACAACTTTATGGCTTCTGCTGCAGCTTCATTTGGAGTCAAGTTTCGAGCCTGTTGAACATTTATTATCATCATAGGTACCATCCAGCTTTTAGTACAAAGATATGATACCTCTCTTTGTGTAACAAAAAATCCCTATACAAAATGTATGGGTAATTATTGTTGCACAATAGAATCAATAAGTTTTGTTTTAATTAAAGCCCTTTACTACATACATTTTTTTTAAAAACAATCCATGCGCAGTAAGAATTACCCCCTCATAAGGTTAAGGTTAAGACTGGATCCGTGCCATATTTATAAAAACCTTTTTGAGTTTTAGTTCCAATCAACATAGTTTGTAGTCATTGAAACAAAAGAAATTAGAATGAATGCAAAAATGTAATGACATTTTTCATATCCTGCTTGCGAAAAGTGAAAATAAAAAAAAAGTTTTCAATTTTTTTTTTATTAAATAGGTATGCAGCAAAAACATGACACTGACAAGAATTTAAAATGTCAAAATATTGCATGATCATTCTCTTATTCAGTTGCATACAACATCTCTTTCTTTTGTGTATAAAAATAACATTCTATTTTAAGTTTAAACATGTTGTCTTAAAGTGTAACAAAGTGTACCTCTCCACTGGAAGCACAATACTGGTTGTCACAGCTAGAGTTGCCACAGCCATCCAACAGCTGGTAGAAGTACCTCTCGATCAACTGTTTAGCAGCAGCTCGCTTCATAATGTCTTCCCTATCGCTTGAATTTTTGTCTGTGCATAAACCTGGATGAGACGGCTCTTCAGAATGACCCGGGGCTGTGTTATTACTTGACGATGATGCTTCGCTCCCCCTGGAATTATTTAAAACAATGCACGTGATAAAATTACTCGTCCAACCGGCCGTCAGTCGCGCACAAGAACAAAAACAACACGCGAAAATAGCAAGTAATGCCTAACATAACCTTGTCTGAACTACGCATCGTTATATTTATAAATAGAAATAAAATAAGGTTTAAAGAATATTCTACTCGTAATTTTACTTCGATTCCTAATTACAAGAACATATTATTTTCGCCACAAGGCTCAAGGGAAACATATATTTACCTTGAAGCTTCGTCAGTTTCGCTTTTTGAGTTCATAGAAGTTAATTCTTTCAAATACTAAAAATCTTTTACTGGATACACATAAATGCAGCACAATAGACTGATACATTCGACATTTATTACGTTATAATAATGTTTTCAAAACATTAACCACACAAAAAATAGTACCAATTATTCTATTCTATTCTGTGATCTGTCAACCATTTTGAACAATCTGATTACATTTCGTTTCAAGCAGAGACAAAAGTTTGTAAAAAAAATCACAATATTGATTGAAATAAGCAACGGGTATAATGTGTGATGTATGGCTATTATACGTTAACATTATTATAAGCTTATCATAGTTATGATATGATACATACGAATACGATGTACATAAATTTGGAAGGCAAAATACGTTTTAAATATCTAATTGTACTTTTCGTAAAATGAACCATAAGTCCACAGACTACATTTTGACTATAGGTAATACCAAAGAATGAAACACTCAAACACTTCCTGATGTACTCATTGAATGCAGATTAGCGACACCTAGTGATTAGTTATAGTTAACTCAAAAATAGAAGAAAAACGCAACAAGTTGGTCCCAGTAAATTAACTTACACATACTAGTTTTTTAAATTTTAGTTTTTTTTCCATTTTCGCACTAAGTATTGCTATTATGTTTTTATGTTTTGTTTTTCAAACCAGAAGACACATCCTTAAAAGACTGCGTAGTCGGCAGTAAAACTACAACGCAAGTGAAATAGGCAATACAGAGATCGTGGATCTCATTCTAATAGGGTGACAATAAGATTTTTGCTGTATGAGACGCTTACAATCTTACAATGTTTCTGTCGTTATATTATTTTTTAGTTTTTAGTTAAAAATCAATTGAAACATAACTAAAAATACATACAATCACGCCTGTGTTCCCAAATGTGTTCCCAAAACGCAGAGCACATGAAACTTGACATAGGCAAAACCAAAATTATGACCATATCACGCTTCGCAGCCATTTCTAGTATAATTTAAGGTTCAAAAACAGGTTCAAAACCAAAAATAAAGAACAAAGAAATTTACAACTTCAATAAATTGACTCAATTACGAAAAAAACAGTGCTTCTACTTTGTATTTTCAACTTTAACTTTTTGTCGATAATATTTTTTAGACTGGCAATATTAGAGAATGAAACACAGGTCCTCGACTTTAATTAACTCAGTAACTCACCAGTCACCGAGTCACCACAAATCAGTTAGTGCGTAACGTTCTGTAGAAAAAGTGTTTATTGCTTTGTTAAATGGTTAGTATTAGAAATATCTCTTATGACTGCCATTCATTTCACTTAAATTTTTCTAGTCAAAAATCTATTCATCATTTGCATTAGAAAAATAATAATACAATTATACACTTGGAATTTAAGTTTGATCTTTCGTCTGTCGTCCTACCCAAGTGCTGAATAATTTTAATACAGTTTAGTAAGGATTGTTAAAATTACAATGAATGTCAAGTTTAACTACATAACATTACTTCTTTTTCAGAAATGATTGAATTATGACGCAAACGTGTATGATTAATTGGCAAAGTGTAAAATTTGTCTTAGCGCTTTCCTTTATCTACCAAATGAAAAGTGACTAAAATATACTTTTTAGTTTAATTATGTTCATGCGTGCAACTAGCACAGCAATCAGCCTCGACAGTTCGCTTTATTTTTTGATGTTTCAGGTTACAACGCACAGATGTCGTGCCAGACCATTTCTGTACACTGGTTAAGCATAATCATTGTACGTGCACGTTTAGTATCTTATCTGTAGCCACATACGTCATGCATCAAAACGTCAAAAAAATGTCATTCGTGTTGTGAAATAGTGGAAATAGTAAAAACTTAACAAGTAGCAATTTAGCTAGCAGGTTTATTACAAGCAAATAATCAATACAGAGTTGTGAATTCCGACATTACAGAATCTGAAACCCGTGAAGATGACTGAGGTTATGCCAGCGGAAGAAGTTCGAGAGGACCGTGTGGAAACCATAATGAAAGGCTTCCAAGTGTATCCTTTTTCAATCAAGATAATGTAATATTACTTATTTCTTATTCCTTAAAAATCACTTTAGATTCCCTTCTATATACTTTTGGAGAGGCTTTCCTGTAATTTCCTTATGAATAAACATCCATTTTTCGATTGTAAATGTTTCCCATCTGATTTTTAATCACCACATGATATCTACTATTGTTCATACTGTTAATTTAATGGATAGTAGCCACGTGTAATGCCATAATGAGTCTTTCATTTTGTTAGGTAGTCTTAGCATGTTGGAGAAAACCATTATATTTATTTCTGAAAACTTTTATTGTGCCCCTTACTGTTTGTGTAAATTAAAACAAGAAAATTATGGAAAGGAATGCTATTAAAATTTCATTAACATTCAACTACCACATGTTGTTGTGGACTAGATTATCACCATTTATGCAGCTGTCTACAGAATATACCATGGTGCTTGTGAAACTGTGAAACTGTAATCTAATTCATTTTCACTGTTTACACCACTGGTGACATTAAACCTCTATGCACTAAGATCTCGATTTTGCACAGAATTTTTAGTAGCTTTTTATTTAAATCTTTGTGTTTGATATTAATCAGAATTCAGTGAGACATTGATGACACCCTTTTGTTGGTTTGTTCAAAAGTTTGAATAAAAAGAGGATAGAATTGCCAAATCTTTTTACATGGTAGTATCCTTAACTAGTAATTTAAACAGTAATTGGATGAATCTTCGGGACGCAGACTCTGGTGAGTTTCTGTTTGTTATTTTTAGAAATATAAAAACTAAGAATATAGTATAATAACATTTTTGTCTTTCGTTTTAATCTAGAAGATGTAATGTTGAAAATTTAACACATGAGTTATCCGTTAAATATTCAACATTACATCTTCTAGATTAAAACGAAAGACAAAAACGTTCATTAAATCGAAAACATGTCGAGCTAAACTCGATTTAATGAATGTGAGTTATCCGTTAAATTTTCAACATGAGTGAGTCTCACTGTAGTTTAATGTTAAATAAAAGATGTAATCTTTATACATGCTATACCAAGGCTGGCCAAACCCAGGCATGCGGGCCACAAAGTGGCTTACCAGGGCATTTGAATTTGCCTGCCCAGTACATCCGACCCGCAAGTTGATGGTGTGCAGTGGCAGTGCTTTCACTTGATTGATTGTAATGTAAAATCATTGTAGCCCGCTGTCTCCACAGTCTTCAAAAGTTTTGTCCACCAGGAAAATCTATTGGCCAGCCTTGTACTAGACAATTGTTTTGATGTTCCTAAGAAAGATGTTAGCTTGACCACGTAGGCAACATGTCAACCCATTGAATGCCAGCTATGTAATATTGCATAGTCATAACAGGAGGGAGGCTAAGTATTACTACATAATACTCTCCTAACAATTCTAAGCAACATATGCTTTGTGGTCTCTTGAATACTTTGTATTAGTTTTATTTGGCACTTCAAATAAAATTCCAAATACAAATCTAGTAAGTTTATTAAAGTTAATTTCCTAAAATAGCACAGTATTTCGTAGATGAGCATTTGTATGATGGCCACCAATTATGATCCGATGGATACTTCTGGCATTCAATGAGTTAATAAACAAATTTATCTATCATTTGACTAAATATAAAAGTTTAGGTAGGTGATGATGGGCTTGATGATGGGCTAGCAACCTTAGCATAACAACAGGCACAAGTTGTTTCACACCTGGGATAGACTATCTGTCACCAATGCTTTACTGGTTACTTGATTGGAGCTAAAGTGGTGGTCGTTGTGTGAGAATTTAACCACAACAAAAGATAAAAACATAAAAAGCCTGGGGATTATATACTTATATGTCTAAACTTTTTTTTTTTTTTAATCTGATTTTTAAGGAGGCTTCGCACACTTCAAGTGTACATGTCAGCCTCATGGGAGCTTACACGAATGTCTAAACTTAAAACTAAGACTATTATGTGTGCATCAAACAAATAACTTATCAGCACTCATGACTTAAACTTAAACTTCTGGCTTCTGTCGCATTAGATATAGTCTATCTGTTGTGGTTTCCTTTACCTCTGAACTTAAAACCTAAAAAATATGCCACAAGTGGCTGAGAAACGTCAAAAGATGAAGCGTTGCGTGTGCTCTGTCTACCCACACATACATATACATATTCTCACGCCTGTATTCCCAAGAGGAGTAGGCAGAGCACATTAATTCAAAAATCCAGTGCAATTTGCAATTTCAGGGTAACCAGATGGTTAAACGTGATATTGCAGTGACAGGTTGCTGGCCCATCGCCCACATTACACTGACCCTTTCACAGAGTCGACTCTTACAACACCCATGGGAAGAAAGGGGGAGGTGCTATTCTAACCTGGCACCACATGGGGGCTCTGTCTACACCATTTGGGAAAACAGGTGCGATGTATATTTCTACTATTTTTAAAAAGAAATCTCTCTGATTCCAGGCAAAGTTATCTGGCAGTACAATGAGGACATGTCGAACCCCGATGTGGAGCATGAGGCACGTGTCCCGAAGCGCATCCTGAAGTGCCGCGTGGTGTCCCGAGAGATTAACTTTAGCTCTATTGAATCTATGGAGAGGTTCCGATTAGAACAGGTACGCAGTTTTATATCACACTAGGTGTCCCCGCGACTCCATCCGCGTGGAATAGTGACTAATTTCCCCTGCTTTTTTTCACTTTTCCAATGTTTCTTCGCTCCTATAAGTCACAGCGTAATGTTATATAGCCTAACTAAAGCCTTCCTCGATAAATGGTCTATCTAACACAAAAATATTTTTTAAATTCAATCCAGTACTTTCTGAGAGAGTTCAAACAATTAAACAAACTCTTCAGCTTTATAATATTAGTATAGATTAGTATAGAAATGACCAGAAATTCCCATAGAAGTCTAACTAATTTCTGCTATACAATATGCACAATATCTAATGAACTTGGCAGAGTTGTTCACCAAATTAATGTTTATAGTGAGTAGTAAGTACTTTTATGTTTATTGTCATCCATTGAGAATTATCCTTTTTCTGGGATATAAAGAAGCCTATATTTTTCCTTAAAGAGTAAAATTGTGTCCATACAAGAGGTTTAAAAAAAAATTGTCAAGTGTTTTCAAACCAAAATTTAACTGATTCTTTTGTGGAAGGATACAGTTTGTATAGGTAATTTTCGATACACAAAGGAAGCCATTGTAACTTTTAATTTGAAGTTTTTTTTTAATTACTTAACAAACCCTTCTTATTTAGGGGCAGAAGCGGGTAAAAGTAGACATAATTATTTTCACAGCTATTTTATTAGTGAGAATAATGTAGGGATTTGGTCATTTTGCTTAAAAATGAAAATAAATCTTGGTTGGCTAGTAAAGTTTTGTAATTCAGTATTTAGTTTACTTTTAGTTTTTGTTTAGTTTTTAGTTTCACTGTAACTAAAAACTATGCAAACTAGTGTTATGAAAACTTATTTCATCTTTACAGAAAGTCCTTTTCAAAGGGCGCTGCCTAGAGGAATGGTTCTTTGAATTTGGCTACGTCATCCCGAACTCTACCAACACCTGGCAGTCGGTCATTGAATCTGCCCCTGAATCTCAAATGATGCCTGCTAATGTATTAAAGTAAGTATCATGCATAATTAAATTATACTTAGTTTTCTACTAACATTCTAAATCACGGTAACACAGTACTGATGGTTGTGGTTTCAAATCCTGCCATACTATTGTCTAAAGTGCGGACAATCATAATTTAAAAAAAGAAATGGCCTCGCATAGCGGCTTTCTGACTGTCTGTAACACCTAGCCTGTAAGAGTTTGTTGATGCTGTTGTCTTCTCAAACCCTGTAGCCTGCAGGAGGCATTACACATTACGAAGTATAGTCAAGGAGTTTAATTCATCGTGGAATCAATTCACAGTAAACGTCATAGTGAAATACCATCAAGGGAAATCGATTTTTCTTTTTTTAAAAAGGTTCTATGGTTCTATGGTGGCTCATGAATTAAAGTCCTTGACCGTACCATTATTCAATCTGTGGACGGTTTGGCTTACTAGAGATGTGATAGCACATGAAATCAAAAATCCAGTGCCACGTTTAGCAATTTCAGGCTAATCAGATGGTAAAACGTGATATTGTAGTGACATGTTGCTGGCCCATCGCCTACAATACACTAACCCATTCACAGTGTCGCTTGTCTTGATCTAACGTCAAAAACTCGTTGCCAAAATATTTACCAAATTGTCCATTCTTCTTTCCAGCGGAAACGTCGTGATTGAGACCAAGTTCTTCGACGGCGATCTCTTGCTCACCACGTCCCGCGTGAGACTGTTCTACGTGTAACCGCCCAGCCGCCCAATGAGCATTTACTAGTCAATAGTTTTAAAGCATTTCTACACGTATTAATAAACTACTACTTAATAAATTGTCTGGTTTCTGTTGTAGCTAGGTCTGTACGGACAAACTTTCGTTCGGTGTTTGTGTTTGTAATGTATGTCTCTTTCTGAAGTCTCTAGTCAGACAGTGACAGGTATAGTTTATCTCACGCGTATCTATTCGCGCCTTGCTGCGCTAAGCCGGCTGGCGTGGTTTGACTTTAGGTCTTTACAACTGAAATTTGATCGATTAAAAAGTGTTACAGTGAATAGAGGGCGTCACGGTCTTCGTAAATCTCACTTTGTGACGTAATTTGTTTGAACATAGCAACAATTTAGTTTATTTTTAACCCCCGACGCAAAAACGACGGGGTGTTATAAGTTTGACGTGTCTGTGTGTTTAACCCCCGACGCAAAAACGACGGGGTGTTATAAGTTTGACGTGTCTGTGTGTGTGTGTGTGTGTGTGTGTGTGTAAATGTGTATGTATCTGTCTGTGGCATCGTAGCTCTCAAACGGATGATCCGATTTTAATGCGGTTTTTTTTGTTCAAAAGCTATATTCGTCGAGAGTGTTCTTAGCTATGTTTGGTGGAAATCGGTTCAGGTCTTCAAGGTCATCAGGTCATTTGTTAGGTGTGATGAGAATGTTACACGTTCAGCAAAGCCATCGCGTTGAGGCTCGTCGGAGGTTTTTTTAATTTTTAATTAATGTTGGTTATTTGCCAGTTTACTACTCTTTTTGATCCAAAAAGTCTTAACATAAAGGTAAAGGTCATGTCATGTACATATTTTTGACACTTGACCGTATCGGCATATTTTTTGCTGACTGAATATAATGTATGGTGTGGTGAGCGGCCGGCTTAGCACGGCAAATCGCACGCGATATAGACCTGTCGCTGTCTTACAAAAGACGTCAGAAAATAACAGATAGTTGCCGTACTATCGTACTAATCCTATTGAACGAAGTTACGATCGATGAACTTATAACAAAGTTAAATAAAATTTCGAACTGATTTGTCGATATTAACGTCATTTGCCGATGTTTGTCTTAATAATGAAGAGCGATAAATCTGTGGGACTTGAGTTATGATTGAAAACCAATGTTGCCCTGCAAATATCTTTTACATATCAGACAAATCATTTTTACACAGCTTCAACCCTATTTAAAAAAAAACAGTTTTTCAATTGAACATTCTTTCTCACTCTTGCTTTTTTCTGCAAACCACAAACTATTTTCGTTAAAAAAAACCGCCAAAATTCTGGAACCTGACATTTGGTCTCGACGTCAAGCTCGTTATCAAGTTTAGTTTATTTTATGTTCAGAATAACCACTTTTCATATTTCAACCCATTAGGTATATTGCACAAATGAAATCATATTTCGATATGCTTAAGAGGGAAGCATCAACTTTAATGCAATATATTATTTTTAGAAATAAGTTCATAGTGATATAAGTGTAAATGAAACCTTTTATTTTGACTAGATAATTAGGATAACATAGGATCGATGTTCGAAAAAAAAAAAACTTTGTGAAACTCCCGAATATTATAACCAACATTAATTAAAAATTAAAAAAAACCCCGACGAGCCTCAACGCGATGGCTTTGCTGAACGTGTAACATTCTCATCACACCTAACAAATGACCTGATGACCTTGAAGACCTGAACCGATTTCCACCAAACATAGCTAAGAACACTCTCGACGGATATAGCTTTTGAACAAAAAAAACCGCATTAAAATCGGATCATCCGTTTAAGAGCTACGATGCCACAGACAGATACATACACATTTACACACACACACACACACACACACACAGACACGTCAAACTTATAACACCCCGTCGTTTTTGCGTCGGGGGTTAAAAACGGAATTCCATGTACCTACTGAACGCATGATTTTAAGCATAAAACTACCGTGAATTAAATATAGATACTTACTATGATATTGTATTTACTGGTGTTTATGTTACGAGCCTCAACTGTGCTTGAAGTCTGTACCTTGATTTTACCCACTTGTCTGCATTTTTCAATTTATACCTAACTAGGTACTATACTTCCGTATTTTTTGTAATAGTTTTCTGTTTAAATTAGACAGCATACCTAAGACGTTATTATGATTTTGTGAATGTTCCTGCACTTGTAAAATGAATAAAATAATTTTCACACAAATTTTGTAATAATTTATTAGTCAATATAATCAATTAATCACGCTCGTATTCCCAAAAGGGGTCGGCAGAGTACTATACTAGAGACCTTTAGGTACTTAAAAGATGGTAAACAATCTTGACGAGTCTTTTTTATTTAAACGTACACTTTATAAATCAAAATCTTTACATTTTACAATTTAGGTATGAAAAAAAAATTACTTTCATAATTGAATTGTATATTGTAACGATTTTCATTTTTAGACTGTGTATTTCAATAAAAAGACATGTCAAGACTGTTTACCATCTTTTAAGTACCTAAAGGTCTAAAGTATACAGTCGTAAACACATTTCGCATTTCACATTCGTAGCCTCTTCTAGCATGTTTTTATATGATAATTGATTTTACTCATAAACTACTGTGAGACTACTCATTACGAAATAAAATGGATACTCACGTCCTTATATCGAGTTTAGCACGACATAAACACGAGTGTCCGTTTTATATCACTACATTTTATAAAATAAGTTTATCTAGTAGTGACAGGTTGCTAGCCTATCGCCTAAAATACCGTAATCTAGTTTTCTAAGCCGCCTCTTACGACATCCAAGGATGAACCTAGACTACCTAGAGACCTAGAAAGATGTTATTCGAAGCCCGACACCACATGGGTAGTACCTATTTATTAGTCAAGTAAAAAAGACTTATTTATAATCGAATCAATCGAACAAAATCGTTCGTAATCGATACTCAGTCGTGATCGCGACTGCATAATATTACCTAGTATCTAAGTAGGTATGCTGACGCACACAGAAGAAATGGAGATTTCATTCTAAACCCGGCATCACGTATCTGTTTTTACATATAATATTAGGTATAATAAAAGTTATATTTAGGTAAGTATATCAAGTTCAGGTACCCACCCTATTTGGGAACACAGGCGTGATTTTATGTCATGTATGAAGGAAACAAACCGTTTGAGCGACTCAGGAAAAGCTCGCCCCGACAGGAACCATGTCGTAATGAAACCAATGTCCTCACCAAACATCCTGCTTCGCCAGAAACACTCATTCGGTTTCTTCGTAGCCGCGGAGGAAGCGACGGCATTGCCATTCAAACCACATCCAACACCGCATATAAATAATAGACATTATCCAATCATGTACGCGAATAGTGATGGGCGTACGCGGTTTTGTCGAGTAACCGGATATCGAATAAGTATTTGGTACTCGGTTTTAAAATTATGAAACCGAGTTTATAACACCTGCCGATTTACTCGGTTTATAAATGCAGCTTTGAAGTATGAGAAACGTGGAAACAAAAACAGACCTGTTATTAGGCTTCGTTGCTAAAAAAGGGCTCAAGGCGCGGCTAAATGAAGTAGGAAGAGCACACGATACGTAGACAAAACTATGGCTATTTCGCGTTTCGTGATCACTTATAGCATACGTTTTAGGTCTGAAGTTGGCGGGTACAATAGTGACAGGTTGCCGGCCTTTTGCCTAAAACTTACATTATGGATGCCGACTTGCCAGCCTTTTGCCTAAAACTTAGGTAAATACCTACATTATGGATGCCGACTTTTGGTTTATAAATTTTGGATATGGCGGCGAAAAGGTTAGGTAATTTTAACCAAATCAACTACTTACTAAATCTTTCACTTAAACCTACTCGGCTGATTGTAGTGAAAAACAGTGCCTAGTATTCCAAATAGGAATTTACCTACCGAGTAGGTACTCAGCACATCTCTACTCGCGAGTAAGTAGGTACCTATTTAGTTACTAGACGCGCGCATGTTACGAATCGTTTTAGTATCAGCGTGTTGACCGAACAATAAATAATATTACGATACGATGACATTTGGATAAATATTGAACGGTTTTTTCGATAGGAAGGTCGACGTTATCAGTTAGGTAGGTGGCTACCAGCAATTACATATTGTAATAGAACGATAAGCTACCTAATTGTGTGTAAATATACATGGCGACGGTTTTTAACGTCGGGCGGTGGTTTAATTTTATTTTACCGATCTAACTAAAGGCCCAAGCCAATGCGGATTTAGTTCAAGATGGTTTTCCATTTTCCGTTGTGTTTAATCGTAAAACTGTATATGTATAGGTATAGCTAAGTATTTGTAGTAGAAAAGTATTTTTGCTGAGCTGTTGGTATCTGTTAATTTACTTGATTAATCTTATCTTATGGTGATATGACAACATGGACTTGAGGTATCTACAACACTATTATAATGATATCTACAGTTAAACCCTATATAGAAAGTTAATTGATTATAATTTGGGTACCTATCAACGTTCATAGACTATTTGTAGTTTTTCTAATTTTTGTATCAAACAGTCGATTGATTGAATTTTGTGATCGGCCGTTCCAGTAGTCAAGTAGTAGCTACGACGAACTGTAGCCACTTAGAAAAAAAAATGGACCAAGTACTTAACTCCGTATAAATACCGTATATACCCGGACCTGGACGTTTTCCTATTTATCACAATTTGAAAAAAAAACGATTTGTTTTTCTCAGAATCGTTACCAAGAGTTGAAAAAATCCGTACCGTGACTTTTTTTTATACACCTCTCAGTGCTGGTCACGGAACAGAATCATAAAATTCGCATGTAAAATTATACATATACAATCGGTTTAATAGAGACACTGAATAAGATAATTTTAAACAAAAAAAAACCGACTTCAATTCTATACTAATATAATAAAGCTGAAGAGTTTGTTTGTTTGTTTGAACGCGCTAATCTCAGAAACTACTGGTGCGAATTGAAAAATATTTTTTGTGTTGGATAGACCATTTATCAAGGAAGGCTTTAAGCTATATAACATCACGCTGCGACCAAAAGGACCGAAGAAACAGTGGAAAATGTAGGAAAAACGGGGGAAATTTGTCACTATTCCACGCGGACGGAGTCGCGGGCACAACTAGTTAGCAATATTTTGAAAGTATTCTGTTTACTGAATGTAAAATCTTGACTTCATCAACAAATTACCGAAAACGCCGTACATCTCCATATAAAATTTGAAGAGTTCCCTCGATTTCTCCAAGATTCCACCATCAGATCCTGGTGTCGTGCAAATGGGACCAATTTCGAGTTATACCCTTTCGATTAAAAAAAAAATTTTGAAAATCGGTCCACGGGTTTTCGAGTTATCGAGTAACATACACACAAAAAAAAAATAAAAAAAAAAAAAAAAAAAAAAAAAAAAAAAAAAATTAGGTCGAATTGAGAACCTCCTCCTTTTTGAAGTCGGTTAAAAATAGTTGTTTTTTCAAATCGAAATAAAACGGTACTGGCAACTTTTTGTAAAGTATCCCCCCATTCTTGGAATATGAAGTACCTGCGCCTAATTATTAACAACAAATCAAAACCGTCGCTGCGCCCGCGCCGGCGTCGCGGCGCCGCCCTCCCGGATGAGCACCAAATGTGTGATATTTTTAGGAATGTTGATTGCCCTTTTCCTGTTTCCGGCAGCTTTATCTCCGCACAGATACAAAACTGTTAATTAGCTACGAATTAATACTACCTTGTTGCGCTTGATCACGTCAATCGATGGAATTAATCGATCTTGTTTATTGGTCAATTTTATTGCTTTATTTATATAAACTGTAGCTTATCTTCTGAGTGCATTTATAGACGATCTCAATATTTCGACTGGGTAATAAGTAGGCTTAGTACATCAAGTCGCGCGAGTCTTTTCGCGCGCGGGATAGACTGCCTGGTACTTTCAGACGTCTCTAGTTAGACAATGACAGGTAGATATAATCTATCTCGCGCGCATCTCTATTCGCGCCCTGTAGTGCTAAGCCGGCGGTGGGTTTCTTACACTGTAGAGACAGAAAAGTAGGTAATCGATATAATTATCTTACTCCTCCTCCTCCTCCTCCTTGCGTCGGTTTCCTCAGTGCTGAGGGTCGTGGTCATTTTGCCGGAACAGTCTCTCCCTTATGATGTGCCGCCACCTGCCCCTATCAGTTGCTGCATGAAGACCACTGTGTAGGGTAGTATCGAGGGTCGCGCGAATTTGGTCTGTCCAGCGTGTTGGGCTTCTACCTCTTGGACGCTTGCCTTCTATTTTCCCAGTCATCAATCAGCCTCTCAATTATCATTAAACATTTTTCATTTTTCATTTTATCATCGAGCATTATTTTACTACATACCTAGTAATTTTTAACCGACAAACCGACCTTCAAAAAAGGAGGGGGTTATATATTGTAAAATGAAGTGAATAAGCATGTGAAAGGGGTGCTGAGGTGGTTATTATAAGGTATTTCTACCACATACTATACTATACTTATGCTAAAACTGCATAACGTTTCGCACGCTCTACCTACGCCTTGGGATATACATATAGGTTGTTTGAGTAGTAGGTACATAATTATGTATGTTGCATCCAAGTTACTATGAAGCTATAAGTACTTCACCGGGCACCGATATTAAACATCGATGAACAGTGAAAGCGGCAAGGAGCAGGACACGGGGTCAGTGCACTCTCCCGTCACGACGCGACACCTCCAACGCTCGGGAAAATAATTAGGATAGTACAATACACAATATTACAGATATCATTTTACTGTTAGTACAAAACATACAATCACGCCTATAGATGTTCCCAGATGAAACGTGACATATACAAAACCATGATTCGATTATTTCACGCCTCGCAGCCACTTCTAACATAATTTTAGGTTTGCAAAGATGGAAGGGGTAGAATAGTGACAAGTTGCTAGCCTGTCGTATAAAGCATACCTACTTAAACCTATTTCCTTAGTCGCCTCTTACGACAACCACGGAAGAAATGGAGAGGTGTTATTCTATCCCGACACCACACTGCATCACCAATAATAATGATACCACATTTTATTGTTTAGTGATGCTCTCCAAAGCATCATGGAATGTTTGCATCCTAAATAAAGTGGTTCGCTCGTGTTATATAATAAAAAAAAGTGTAATTATCGTAATCCACCAAATTTCAACTTAAAAAAGTTCCTTTGTGGAAGTTCCTTTGGCTATTCCTTCGAAGGAACTGATTAGATTGCATTTTTTTCGGACAAGGTAGTTTTCCACAAGAGATGGAGAATGTAACTTATAGAACAATCGACGAGTAATGATCCCTGGGACACTGACAATAATAATCACGATACAACCTTGTAGCGGCGTCACCGTT
>BHDV01000456.1:514702-539688 GCA_005406045.1 Adoxophyes honmai
GGGGGGGGGGCATATCGGGACCTTGGTGGAAGATAAACGCAAATACATATTTTGAAAACAGTAGTGCAAGCTTATTTTAAAATTAAACTCTTGCATAAAGTGTGCCACCGGCCAAATAGGTAAGTGTTCTATTAATTTGTAAATCAAGTTAGGACTTTAGCGACATAATTTGTTACAAGAATTTGTAAGAGCTATATTAGGATAATAGTGACAGGTAGTGGTAGACTCGCTTACATCTGAAAATTACATACATACATACATACATATTCTCACGCCTGTATTTCCCAAGAGGGGTAGGCAGAGCACATGAATTCAAAAATTTTGTGCCACGTCTAGCAATTTCAGGATATCCAGATGGTTAAATGTGATATTGCAGTGACAGTTTGCTAGCCCATCGCCCACAATACACTAACCCTTTCCCAGAGTCGACTCTTACGACACCCACGGGAAGAAAGGGGGAGGTGCTATTCTAACCCGGCACCACACGGAAATCTGAAAATTAAACCTAAAATATACGCTTGACGTGGCCACGAGAAATGAAGTAGTCTGGTTTTGTCTAAGCAACGCGATTCGTGTGCTCTACCTACCCCATTTGGGAATACAGTGTAAAGCACACGGTAGTCGGCCACATTTGAGAGCTGCTGTCACAACCTGTACGCTTAGCACGGCAACAGGCTCTAGTCGCGTCGCGCGCGGGATAGTCTACCCGTCACTTTCTGACGTCTCTAGTTAGACAGTGACAGGTACAGTCTATCTCGCGCGTATCTCTACTCGCGCCCTGTCGTGCTAAGGGGACTGACTAGGACACTGCGGTTGGCCGACAGCCTAGTGTAAAGGTGACTTGAACGACTTAGGAACAAGTCAGGAACAACTCCGTGTAATCTCCGCTTTAGGATATACTAGCTTTCCGACCGCGGCTTCGCCCGCGTGGAACTCGGTTATATTGCGGTATAAAGCACAACTATAAGAAAACTTCTCGTTTCAAACAACACACAGCGCCATCGATCTATCATCTATCGATCTATCATCGATTGATATCGATCTATCAAGCAAACTATATTTTTGTTTTCCCTCGTGAACATCAATTTTTTTTCCGGGATAAAAAGTACTCTATTATTTAATCCGGACTTCAATCTTTATGTCTGTAAAATTTCAAAGCAATCGGTTCAGTAGTTACGGCGTGAAAGCGGAACAAACAAACAAACAAACTCACTTTCTGACTTATAATATTAGTAAGGATACATAGTTAGATACCGTCAAGCCTCTTTCCCACAGGGGTAGGTAGAGACCACTTTGTTCCACTTGCTCCGTTCCTGACATACCTCTTTTGTTTTAAGATCACAGTAAAAAAATGGTCATCTATATCTTAAGCCTAAGACAGGCAAAAGTTTCAGCACCCATGCCTGCAAACGTCATACGCGTTTCAAGTTATATAACAAGGGTTCGACGGCCCCGGTGCAACCTTTAAGGTCGAGTCTTATTTACGCTGCAGGCCCAGTTGCGCGAGAGTCGACTATACCTGTCATTGTCTAACTAGAGGCGTCAGAAAGTGACAAATAGTCTATAACAAGTCGGAGACTCGTGCGTTTTTGACGTGCTACACAGGAGTGGTATAAAAGCTACAGGCTTTTAGGTTAAGAGTTGAAATTTGGCATTAAATCTCAAGAGTTCTGTCCGTACATACTCATATTATGCTGTAAAATGGAGTGAAAAAGGATGGGAAAGGGGTGAAGTGGTTGTTACAGGCTACTGCTACCAAAGTAATATATTCTTATTTCTACGGGGTTAGGTGTGAAGTACCTACCTATCTACTCTTTCTTTTGGACGTGCCTAAAGTCTTAAAAAACCTAATCACAAAAAACCAGAATATTTCAAATAAACGAAAGTTTTTCGTGTCTGTATAAGTCTGCCCTGTGATGTCGGGATTAGAATAACGCTTTTCCATTTCTTCCGTTTATGTCACGAGGTAACTAAGAATAAGATATGCATTAGGCGGCAGGCTAGCAACCTGTCACTATTATAACTGCCAACTCAAACCTAAAAAACATGCTAGAAATGGCTGCAAATCCTGAATTGGTCATCATGGTTTTGTCTACGTAGCGTTTTGTTTGCTCTACTCTAGCTTCCAAGTTTGGGAATACCTAGTTACAGGCTTGATGTTTGTATGTATGAAGAAGTTTCCCACAGCAGGACAGTGGTTCACCTTATTTTTGCCACTCCACCCTGTCTCTTGCATATTCTGTCCATTCAATCTGAAAAGCGTTCAGGGTGTCTCGCCATTTCCATTTCGGTCTGCCTCTGCTCATTTGGTCTCCCCTGGGAAAACATTCAGTAACGATTTTAATACCCATTAAATTGCATTAAAAATAATTTAACAGACTCAATTAGTCAATAAGCTTATTGACAATTTAAGCCGCTAGAAACTCTACTGTACATAAATTACAGGTAGCCAAAGGCTCTATGTACCTCGTCTGCGCAACCACGACCACTCTGACAAGAGTGATACTAAGAAGAAGAAAATGCTGGTGCGTTCCTTGGCATCGCCATTCAGTGATGGAACGCCGTTAGCCTTTTGGGCACCTTACCTCGAGCACAGAACAGGTAATATAACTACGAACAGAAGTCCACTTCCGAACATTTTTAGGCGTAAAAATATAGTTGTCTCTTTCTATCTGTACTGTATGCTTGCTGTAAACCTTTCACGAGGTCTCGCCGACGACGGAGCGTACAGTCAAAGAATTTGAAAACTGTGCCACTCTGTACCTTTTTACAAGAAATTATGTCACAAATGAAAAGCGAATGAAACTCATTATGAAAAGGTTCAAAGTGGCACAGGTATCAAATGCCTATCTATTCTGCGGAGTGGACTTCCATGGCCCGAGGTAGCAGTGGATGTTTTTAATTTTAATTTTTATACCTACACATATTTTTTAGTTTATTTTAAGACAGTTTTAATGAATATAGGTTTTGATTTTTTTTGTGTTTAGTGCAAGTGAACCTAAAGTTTTCGAGCTTTTTTTGTGTTAGCTGATGTAAATCAAACAATATAAAATATGCCTGTTCACAAAGAACAATTTGTATTCGCTCTTCCCATTTCTCTGATATTAACTGCACAGCACTTAAAGTACCGTTGCACCCACCATTGTTTAAATCGTTGCTTTTCAAGTTTTTGCTCTATCTATGCAACGATACGGTTAATATTTTTTGGGACGCCTCATTACCCTAAAATGGGAATCAGATAATCGGATTTATTTACCGTTGGTATGTACAATGTTTAGAATAGTTGAGAGTAGGAATAATACTCAGTGTCAGTGTTGCTTTGCTAACTCCTACAATTTCGAGTCCGTAGTAGTTACGTACTTCGTTTAAAACATACAGCTACTTACCTACTTTGTACGAGATACCACAAGCAAAAATTAGGTACTAGCGAGGTAATTCTGTAAAAAATGCGGCACTTTTATATCCCATATGGAATAGAAAGATCTCGTAACTCTGTAAGATGTAATAAAAAAATTGCAGAAAATATATCAACTAGGTAGCTACTCCTACTAGCAGCAAAAATCTTTAGAAAAGCTCATCTATAACCTCGTCGAAGTTTGTTCAGTTGTTGAACAATAAGAACTTGAAAGGAGAGCAGGTAGGTAGACCAATAGACATTTTTTTTTAATCTTTAAGTACCTACACATTTTAGGGTACCTACCCTAAAATTAGTAACTATGCAGTTCACGAATAATGTCAGCCACGTTAAAACAACATAAAAACAAACAGTTATTTTATAAAATGAGTAATTTTCTAAATAACTCTCAAATCTGACAAAACTTTTCGTATCCCAACTTGTCGTTTGCTGGAGTGAAAGAACCCTAAACGTCTTGAAATGATTTTTCAAGTCAATGCGCAGAGGCAGCTCGTAAACCAACCCAACGACGGAACTTAATTACCGTTCCAATATTCAAAAGCGATACACAAGCGGAGTTTAGCACAAAAAAGGGCTCAAAATTAGGCACACTTCCTTCCGGCTTATTCTATTTAAAACCAGCACCAGACCGGATACGGGCGGAAGTGCAATTGACAAGTTTTTTCGGCCGTCCTTCTCTGAATAGCGATTTCGCCATACGTGTCTTTCGTTTCGTTTCGAAGCTGAATGAGTGTTAAAATAATAAATCAGGCAGTTTTGGTATTGTAGGAGCGCGGAGCGTGAGCTACGGATCGCGGCGGAGCTTAGCGGCGGGGGGCGGGGGGGACGGTTTCCGGCGGCGCGGGCGCAGCGTGGGAACGCGCTCCCACCTACGAGTGCTCCTCTGATTAGAACGGCCACTAATTAATTTAAGTTTGCGGCGAGTAAAAATAAAGTGGAGAGGGACGTTCGATTACGATTGCCGACGTGCCGGCTGTTATTTATTGCTGGACGTCGGACGTTCAGTTTAGCCGTTTCCGGTTGGCCGTATCTAGAATATTGACGGGAAGAGTGGTCGGGGAAACGTGTCCCTGCCCACTCTACATTAATATCCATAAGTTCAGCTCTACATTATGTTATCTAACTCGTCAGATAGACGTGCCAGGTTTTTATTTATTTAATTAATTGATTTACGTGTATAACGTGACAGTTCAGATCTAAAGCTTTATGAATTCGAACAAACATCACGCATAATATACACGCTATAACACCACACAGGTAAGAAATATTTATGTAACTTTCAATTTATTGAAGACTCATTAGAAAAAAAAACTAAATAATACCTAAATCATAACATTTCAGCTGAAATAAGTCCCGTTACCGGGCACAGGCCTCTTCTTAACAAGAAGGCTGTTGAGCAGACTTACTTCATTATTGTGTCCAAAATTGTTATCAATGTTTTCGCCGAATAAACTCGTGGTAATCTACTTTTTCATACCTATACCTAGAACGTAGGTATACCGTAAACACACGTATACTATGAGTCGCAATTCCTTAAACAACATACATACATGTACCATTGAAACGTCACCACATGGCTCTCGTATTCAGACTTGGCGAGCCTTTGTGCACGCACCTGGCGGGACAGATGCTCTCATTCAGGCTAATTTTTATCAATCGCACTTCGGCCATTCATACCCCCTGCTACGGCTTGCTTGGTACAACGGGCGGGTACAAAACTGATGTTCAAAATTAGATATAATTTTATAGTAAGCAAAATAAATTGTATGAATTTATGAACTTAGCTCTGCTTAGTTCTATTTTATAAATTAATAATAAACAGAATTGTAATTCATCCCGATTCACCCTGTAATTGGGGTCGGTGCTTAAATAATCACGTCTGTATTTCCAAATGAAGTAGTAGGCAGAGCATACGAAAAGTATAGCCAAAACCATGACCATTTCTCGTTTCCAGGCCACTTCTAGCATATTTTTAGGTTTTAAGTTGGTAGGGTAGTGACTGGTTGCTAGCTTGACGTCTAAAATATACCTTAACGTATTTCCTTAGTTACCTCTTAGGACATCCACGGAAGACATCGAGAACAGGGTGGAATGGGATTTCATAATAAGGTGAGTTGAGTGAATTGCTAGATCGTCGTTTTTGTATTGCAAAATGACTATAGTATCTCCATTTTTAATAAAAACAGTATTTATGTCCATCTCACCCCTCTGTTAGCCCAACTCTCCATTCGTAATAACCCAACCGCCCTGGCAATCCTAATTCATCCTATTTTACTGTACGACATGTGCTTGGGATGTAAAAAAAGACTTAATGGATACCTGGGTTGGTTTGCGACGATCGTCTGTGTAAGAAGTTCCACGTTTGAATTACTACATATAATTAAACGTTAACCTTTAGGATAGTTATAGCTTCATTTACTAGACCACATTGTCTAGAGTTCTTCAATTGTAACTAAAATTTAGAATTACATACATCAAGCCTGTATTCCCTAATGGGGTAGGCAGAGCACACGAAACTATGGCTATTTCGCATTTCTTAGTCACAGTAGCATATTGTTAGGTTTGAACATAAATGATAGAAACACCAAAGTGTCGGCTGGCTAGCCAGTCGCCTAAAACATACCCCAATTTATTTCCATAGAAGCTTCTTACGATATCCACGGAATAAATGGAAAGGATGGAAGCCCTCTCATACTGAGAGGAGGCCTGTGCCCTGCAGAGGGACGTATATAGGCTGATGATGATGAAATGGAAAGCCGTTATGTCTAAGCCAAGCACTACACCAAAATGGCTTATATTCAACAGTAGACGTGAGAGGAGCTTTCAGATTCATAATGTCAAGATCTAGATACTACTATCATAACGATCGAAGCATTTCGAATATAAGGACGTGATTGGATCCATTTTATTTCACTGACAGACATGGATGATTATGGATTTAGTGTATAAAAGTTTAAAATCAGTCAGTCCCAGTCTCATGAGTCTCACCTAGCATCAAGTATAGTGTTTATTAGACTCTATCTATAGGTTTCGCATGCTTGCATAGATCCGCTGATATTCATTCACTACGATCCGTTAGTTTCTTAATGAAATAGAAGTGGGTTTCTTGCTTGTGACGGATCTTGCATAACAAAGTTATTGGTAAACTTAACTGTTACAAGCGAGGGGGAATAAACTCACTAAAACATCACAGTTAGAGTTTAAATTCGATTGAAGGGGTCGCGAGGTTTTATTCTGTAGGGGAAGAAACAGCTGCGGCCTGCAAGTTGTAAATTGGGCTTCGGTGGTAACCTGCCTGGCACAAAACACGGATAGGTACAAAAGTCCATCTCTAAGATGAATGTAGAGTGCTCTCGAGCAACGTACAGTCACGAACCGGGATTGTTGAGCCACTTGCCACTATACGCAATTTAGACGTGTAATCAATGACCGATGTGACCGACTAGATGTCAGCTATTGAATTAGTATTACACGACCAAGTTACAAACATAGGTAAGTGGCTCAACAATCCCTGTTCGCGATGGTACGTCTGACAGACACGATATCTTGGAACAGTCGGGAGTTAGTGAGACGATTCTGCAAAATTTTCAAGAACTACCGGAACTGTGAAATTGTAACAAGTAAGTATCACATGTAGTTAGTGCCTTGGAAGTGTTTTTAACTTAGGTACTAAAAAAATTACATAAAATGGAAATTGATTACATTTAAAAAAATACCCGTGTGGTGCCGGGTTAGAATAGCACCTCCCCCTTTCTTCCCGTGGGTGTCGTAAGAGTCGACTCTGGGAAAGGGTCAGTGTATTGTGGGCGATGGGCTAGCAACCTGTCACCGCAATATCACGTTTAAACATCTGGTTACCCTGAATATGCTAAACGTGGCACTGGATTTTTGAATTCATGTGCTCTGCATACCCCTCATGGGAATACAGGCGTGAGAATATGTATGTATGTATGTTAAAAAAATAATAAAAATATATATATATCGCCAAAAACACAAGTGCCACTACCACGCTAGTTTTATGTGTATACGCCATAATTGGCATCCCTGAGGCAACCGCCGAGCGTCGGTATGCAAAGTCAAGTACCTACCTACATATGCTTGATTAACTTCTGTTTTGTTCCTAAGGTGTGTTAATTGTTAATATTAAGCTCCAGATGAGAGAGCAATGCAAAAGAAATGTGGGCAAACCGTTGGTCTGATGACAGATGAGATGACAGTCTGGAAGAGGGACAAAAAATCGGTCGGGTTTTCGTCAAATTAGCAGTTATTTTAATATTTTTGAATCCAGAGAACTCAGAGAAGCTCGTCAACCAATAAGTACATAGTACATGTTACTTTTAATCTTTTTCTAAAACACAAAAATGAACATGTGTTGCCAATTTTTAAAACTAACCTCCCAAAAGTTCAACTCGATGAAGCAATTTAAACCTTGCAACAAAAATGTGCAAGCAATAAATGCCGAGACTACTGAATGAGTTTTAAAATTCGAACGCTCTAATATTTCAAGGTAACCATGAATGGGCCGAGTTAATCCCGTAGAATAGCACGAGAAAGTCGGTCTAGCATATAAAAATACCCTCCCCCTCGTCCATTCACTTCCTGAATACCCGGCCAAATAGAAAATCATTTGCTACTATTTATTTTATTTAAATGCCGCGCACTAATGACTTCTGTTGCGTAGCATTCATTCATGAATTTACGAGTACGAAGGTGGCCAGTGAGTCAGTCGGTCCGATAAGGATTCGTAATTCGAATGAATTGGTTAATTGATTATTAGTAATATAAATACTACGTACGTACTTAGTAGCTGTAGGTACGCACCTAGTGTGAGCGCCAACTTAGATATTTTCCTTGTTTGTGAAAGATAATAACAGGGATTAAAAGAGCTGTAAAACTCATCTGAGTTGCCGATTGGTTGATCATTTTTGACGTGTGGTTTCCGAGTTTAGAATAACACTCCATTTCTTCCGTTGATGTCGTAGGAAGCGACTAAGGAAATAAGCTAAGTTATATTTTAGGTAAAAGGCTAGGAACCTGTCACTATTATAATACCTGTCAATTTAAAACCTAAAAAATATACTAGAAGTAGGTAGCTACGAAACGAAAAATTGCTATTCCTACTTTTGTCCACGCAGCGTTTCTTGTGCTCTGCCTACCCCATTTGGAAATACAAGCGTGATGTCATGCACTTTTTTCATTTACATGGTACAATTGGATTGAATACCTATGACATTATAAGTAAGTAGGGGGTACCCAATTAAATTCATGTTGTTTCATTTTCCTTCTAAAGTAAACAAATTCAAGCGCAGAATTTATCTGAGGAAATTCCATTTTTAACATCGTGATGTGCTCTTTATTATTTGAATACTTAAATAACATAATTTTATTATTAGGTAAATAAAAAACAAATGACAGTTAAACAAAAACTAGGGTACCAACTTAAAACAAATTTAACACCAATTCACCGCCGCCAATTCCCACGCTAAATCGATGAATGAACGAACGAATGAATGAGCGTAAGGGAAGGAAAGGGGGCGACTTCCGGTGATGTGGCGTATGGCGTCACTTCCGGCGAAGACGGACGCGGTGCCCTGTTCGCATCAATTATTGTTTCCTCTTTATGTTTCCGTTCGTTAGTTTTTTACGTGCTTCGGTATTCTTGTGTTAAGATTAAAGGTTCGACCACACCGCTCCGTTAAATAGAACACAGTGAATTGCAGTGAGGAAGGAAGATAATGTTAGTCTTTCTCAGTAAAGTCGAACCTGCAGAATGGCGATAGTTCAAAAACTTCCACGTTTTACATAGCAGCGTGATTCTAATGCTTTCTTACTTTTGTTACTTAGGTGGACCATTTTTAATTGTTAAAGCAATGTTTCGGAAAATATTTTAAAAAATCGTCTATTTCACGCTCGAAATTAGTCGCAAATTCACAATAATGACTTGGTCGTCAATGTCAATAACCACATTCGAATAAATTTGCCACTCAAATAAGAGCTGGGTTTAGCCTTCATTATAGATATCTTGTATTGTTTGACTCTTTAAGTATTGCACATTAAACAAGTTACAGGATATCAGCTTCATGTACAAAGGCGAACTTATCCTCGAACGAATTCCTGTCAATTAACCTTCAGTTAAATGTCTATTCTATGAGTTAAAAAAATCACAAATGTGTCAGATCACTGCGATGCGATACTGCCATCGTATTATACGTAGCGGTGTGGTCGGACCTTTACTCCTAAAGTCATCGTCAGACGAACATTACTAAATTAGTCTTGTGTACTCTTTAAAATGGACTAGTTTTTAGACTTGTGCAATTTTAAGTATAAGGTTTAACGTAAAGTTTATTGCATTCAATTGCGTGACGTCATTATATCCCCATCCCCACCCCTGTTTTGCTAACTAAACTACATACTCGAAAAAGCAATGAAATTATTATAGTACTAGAGATTTAAGACAATGCTGTTAGTAGGGGTAAGTCACAGATATTCCAATCAAAGACAACATCTAGTAATACAATATGGAGTAAACAAATCCGTATCGGGCAGCCTACAATCTCTGCTTACCTAATTCACCTTTATTTAAACAAATACGTTACAAGAGGTACAGACGAATATTACGGTTTCTTCTCATAGACTTCATCCATTATTTTTAATAAATATTACATCAAAGAAGCATGAAATTGTTTTTATTAAAACGAAATCGTACATAAATTAAATTCATTACTACATTGACTTAGTCAAAAATAATAAGGTAACTTACGTTAGGAAGTTATGTTAGGAGCAGTAAAGAGGATGAAAGAGAAGAACAAACATAAACGTAAAGCTCAAGCTCAATAATTGTTATATGAAAAATTTGTTTATAAAAACAGAAATCCAGTCCATTTTGAGAGCCTTCGGTGACCTTAAGCTATATCGCATGAATAATAATTTAATTAGCAACAGTAACATTTCAATAAAACTAAATCTAGAGGCATACAACAGAACCCACAGGTAAGACAAATTTTAAATTATGCGAACATAATCGTGAGCGCGTCAATCATTCATTCCGGAGAATAAAGATAACGCTACTTTATTATCTATGGTAACCTCTAAACGAGTCATAAAAATCATAAAATGGCGTTTAAGAATCCGCCAACGAACAAAACTACGGCTTTATCCCATTCAACTAACATCCGATTCACCTTACACTTTCACAATGGATTGTTTCGCTTGCAGTACGAGTTGCGAATGTATTTTATTTCTTTCGCACGCATATCTTTAGGCGGCGTGTGATAAGGAGAGGTAGCTGCGGAAGTTGAGTAAGAACGGAGTCGGGGTTCATTCATTGATGTGTCCGTCGTCAATGGGCTTTGATTATAATACAACTAAGTATTACGCGGTTACATATTTCTTGATCTATGTTAATTTAAGAACATTAGTTTGAATAGCGTTCTATTTTTAAAGTTGTTTTGGATTTTACGTTCTTCTCATCTTTTTTTTCACTGGCCATAAATAAAATCGAAGCAAAGAGGACAGTAGCATTTTTTTAATAAAATAAGTTAGTTCCCAATCATTTCTAGTAAAACCTGTCGCAAGAGAGCTCTGAAGTGAGTCGAGCTAGAATATAACCGTTGGGCCTGCAGAAAGCGGATCAATAAAACAATGTAGGTGTTGGTACCTACATCATCTACGTCTACGTAGGTTGCCAGTGTTGCTTTACTGGGGAGATGTTCACCCAGTAAGACGGAGTTTTGGTCCGCTTAACGTGTTTTTACGTAACGTTCAGAATTTTGAAGAGATATGAATGAACACCTAGTTCAATGCATTGGGATTAAAATATTTTTGTGATTACTTTTAATAACATTGAACATGAGTAATAGAAGAGTTGGTTTTTAAATTAAGGGTTAGAAAATCGAAAATCCGATAGCTTCCTGTGTTACAAAAATTACCTACATGTAAAATGTACTCTAAGGGTCGTAAGATGGAAGAATCAATTGCCTTTGGTTTTAATTTAACAAGGCCCTTAACAAGGTACCTATTTAAGTACACTTTTTTAAAACGTCTCAGAAATAACGCCCGTCTCTTAAATCAGCTTTATTTGAAGTATTCCGTATTCAAGAAACATTAAACAATTGGGATCGTTATGAAGGTATTCGAAAGTAACTTAAAGCGGATTTAAAATTATTTATTTTAATTCCACTACACCTTTACTCTCGAGAAAAAAAGTACCTAATTGTAAATAAAACTTCAATGATTTTTTTTAAACAGCCACCCTTTTCCGTTCAGAAAATTTACGCGAGAATGTGAGTTAGAACGTATATCATGTTCATTTTGTTTGCGTTTGCGTGCCGTGTGTGACGTCAGTCCCTGTTGTTCAATGAATTCTGCCGTCCCCCCACCGTTCCCCTTATCTAGTTAATCGCCCTCCCCCTTCTCCCGTGACGTCACCGACAATTTGCCATAGACAACAAATTTTGTTCACAATAGGGTCTTTGACAACAGTAAAAATAAACTATAATTTGTGGCCATCCTAACAAATTATAGGAAAATGAAACATATTTCACTTTCTTTTGTTCAAAATATTATGCATTTTTAGAGTATTTTGTTTTATTAATTTCTTATATTCATTAATAATGTATCTGTGACTGAAACGCTTGCGATTGATTGATGACGTCACATACCATGAAAGGTATCTGTGGTCAAAGTGGACGTTGATAATTTGACGTGACAATTTTGACAGCTTCTTTGTGTGGTGCCTTTGTTTACTTGCATTTGACGTCAAACACCGTTTTTGGCGTGAGTTTGAGAATTTGAACTTTAATATTTATTTTCTTTGTTAATACAGACAAGAATCCGGAAATACTAATATATCGTGTTTATTACATAATGAAGAATTTATTAAAAGTATATTTCAAAAATGTTCAAAAACCCTATTGCCTGATTACACGGAGACATCTCACTACATAGTATGAAACGAAGTCGCTTCCCTCTATCTGTCCCTATCCCTACGTATCTGTAAAACTACGCGATTTTGATGTGTTTTTTTAATAGATAGAGTGATTCGAGTGAGAAACACTAATAATGATAGAGGCTTTTAACGTTCAGGTAGTAATTCTGTAGTAAGTACATATGTATTTAATAAATAAATTAATCGGGTTGGGTTGCTTTTTGTAAAATATTACTTAGTGAGTAAAATATGCAATTATGTATATTATTATAGATTTATAACTGTCTGTAGGTAGTGTAGTGCCTATCATTAGATAGTGTAGGAGGTACCTATAGCCTATAGTTACGTTTTGTTTACGTTTACATACCTACTGATGAATGGTTAAATAATATCAATGAAGTGACATAATAATGCGAGCAGGTATCTAATTGCAGTACAATTACGTACTTGGATAATGATTATGAAAGAAAGTCGTGCAAACAAAAATAGCTAAGAAAGCTATTTTGAACGTGTGATTAAATTTCACTTAATTGCAGCTCCATTTCCTGTTGTTCTGTTAACTACTTCAAAAACTGTGATACAAGGAAAAAGCAAAAATAGAGTCGTTTAGTGTTTTTACGAGGGCTCGAATTACGCTACTGTTTTTGAGGGCTCAACGCTCTTAGTTTATAAGATACAAGTTATTTTACTTCAACGGAGCAAAATATGCTTGTGAATGAAGCGAACGAAACACCGTCCGCAGCAGAGAGCGGCGAATGGGAGCGGAAACCCGCGGTTAGTCCACTTCCTGTTTCCTGCGGGGCCGGCGACGCACGCGCACCCGACCGCGCCCGAGCGCATCCGAAGTCGCCCGAAGCCGCCCGACCGCCGCCGACCGGCCCCGATGCTCGGCACGATTTACTTGACCGACCGTGTTTAATGGAAAATGTTGACGTAGGACGTAACCGCGTTTTTTTAATTCAATGGTTACTTGTATACGATTTCAGTATTAAGTATTTGTGATCTTGTTGTACCGTATAATAGGTAGAGATAGAGAAGTAGAGTGATATTTATCGAGAAACCTCAACAAGAAGATTTTTGGAAATAATTAACGCCACGTGACAATAGTTTGTGGCGATTCCACAATAATACCACAGTAAATAAGTCACTCTACTCGCGTGGACAAAATGAGAATTTTCTCGTTTGGTCGATCTTAGGTATTGCTGAATTTAATACTAAATTCTTAAGGTACTCCTAATTTAAGTAGGTACCTATCTACTTAAATACTACCCACTTAAGTAGGTAGGTACATGCTCACAGTTATTTATCTGAAGAGAGCAGGAAACCGGAATAATTAATTTAGGGCCCATTCGATCAAACGAGGGTTAAATTTCATCTCGGAATAAGTAAGTCAATCTTAACTCGCAAGTAAGTACCTAGGTATTATAAATAAATTTTTCAGATGAGAAAAATGGGTTATAGAAACTTCTTAAAACTAAATACATACAAATAAACCGAATGAAAATTAAAATGAAAAACATCCCCGAGACCGCTACCTCGGGAAAAGGTGCCTAAAAGGCTGGCGGCGTTCCCTCACTGAATAGCGATGCCAATTGTTGTCCAAGGAACGCGCCAGCCCTTTGGTCATCTGTAATTTATATTAAAAAGGGTTATAAGTAGTGACTTATTCCACGACAAAATTTTGTTCTCATTCGGTTAAATCAAGCCTTACGTAGATACCTAAGTCATGCATGACGTAAATGTAATATTACGTACACATACCAGCATAGTTCGCACTTAAACTATCGCTTTCCACGTTTCACTCTCCAAATTAAAACCTCATACGCCTATTTGCTAAGCTCTTAATCCATTAATTGCCCAATTGCGAATGCCGAGCTGATCCAAAACGGCATAAATACGTTTGAATGGCATTGCACATGGGCTGCTTGGCAAAGGACGGGGCTCGCCCACGCCGCCTCCGCTCGGCCATTGCTGGGTCGATGTCGACTGTACCACTACTATAGTAACCGTAGTCATCGTACTCGCAAGGGACTCGTAAGATCTCTATGGAGAATTTTACAACGCCACGTTTTCTAAATTATCTTATTTAGCTCAGCGAATCAGCATTGCTATGCATTCTGAGTTCAAACGTTGTTGATTGCAGAGCACCACTAAACAATTAAATGTTGTAAAAGTAAGTACCTAATTATTTGTCAATTTGACATTTTCACTTGTCAATTTATTATCTACATCTACACTAATATTATAAAGAGGAAAGATTTGTTTGTTTGTTTGTATTTTTGTATGTTTGTAGTGAATAGGCTCAAAAAGTTTATCTTTCGAATCTAAATCTTGACGCTACTGATCAAAGTTTTGTAATTATTTACGGTTGTACGATACCCATACCTACGCAAATATGACAGAAGTCATCGACAAGTTGAATCGAAAACTCTTCGTAGCGCGTTTATTTTCTATCGACTCTGAGTAACGTAAATGCGGTTAACGGTGACAACTCATGATAGTGGATACTCCCTAAATGTAAAGGCGTTGAACAAAGTGAGAATATTACCTACTGGTAACGTGCCCATACCTACTAATGTACTACATGTGAACGATCACAGAAGACACACTCTAATGTAAATCACGCCAGCATTCCCAAAAGTGGTAGGCACAGCACCACGAACCGCTTCCTAGACAAAACCATAGCCTGTCGCCTAAAATATACCTTAACCTATTTCCTTAGTTGCCTCTTTACAACATCCACAAATGGACGTGCATGCGTGCAAAATTTCATATCAAACGGAAATCGAGAAGTGACTCAAATAAAATTTGACGAAATTGTTTCCGCCACGTTCCGCCATCCAAGTCAAAACAGAACGAAAAAGCCTTCGCCGCCAAGTTATTTTCGTAAGATCGCATCCAAAAAACAAATGAGAACACGCAACGTAATTGCGCAACCAAAGCCAAATTCGAGGGTGCGAGGAGGCATTATAATTTATAAAACACCCTATCATTCGCCATTCGCGATGTGAGTGCCTACGCCAACTGACTGAATATTTACATAATAACATTCACCATAGAATCAGAGTTGGGATACACACATACCATTCAGGTAATAAACACTTTTTGGTTTAATCCATCTAAATATTAATACTGGCCACTAAGATTCTTGGTCGCAGTCGATTGTTTTTATGATTAAAAAACTTCTTCTGTCATAAGATAAAGCAAATGATCGTTTTATTTATGAAAAATATCTTTTTTAATGTTGTTATAAGCACATGCATCACGCCTGTCTTCTTAAATGGGGTAGGTAGAGGTAGAGCACACGAAACACTACATAGACAAAACCATAACTACTTCTAGCATTTTTTTTTTTTAGGTTTCAAGTTGGCAGATACATTAGTGACAGTCTCTTACGACATCCACGGCAGAAATGGAGAGGCGTTATTCAAAACCCGCACAACACGGGACTGAATCAGAATCAGAATTGGGATGCCACCAAGATTTACCTCCTATTTACCTACCTATCAGACGACTTGACATTTGGCGTTTTAAGTTTTAACTTGTTTTGATTGTATACAATTGATTTATGGTGGGTAATATGCATGACGATTTAAATTCAGGAATTCCAATGTTGGATTTATTTTGCATATTTATAAGTAGCACTTTTATTGGTTTTCTGTCGCCAAGCGGGGTGAAAGACTGGTTGGCACCAAACTTATTTCGCTGGTTAATGAATTAATGAAACTCGTGGATTTTAGATAGGTATTAGTATACCTACCTAGTTCCACGTGAGTTGAGGTCACCCACACAAGAACACATGTCTTGTAATGACAGCGGGAATTTTACATTCACTCCAAATACAAACAATCAAGTCAACAAATAAAATTTTCGGTAAATATTTTGCAGGGTTTTCCAGACGCGTGTACCGACCACTGGTTAAAATATTTATGGTAAATCTCAGTCCACTCTGAATATACCACTTCCACTCAATAACACTTCCATGGTTCCACAGCAAGGGAGTGAAAAGGAATCCGAATATCGTAGGGGAGTTCAGGGAGTGGCGTGTACCATGGTGTGAGGCGGCGTGGGCTGAGAATGAATGAACGTACGTCATCCAAACCGCGACAGCCGAACTAAACGTCTACTAACTTTTATGTACATCGCTATTTTTAGACGTTACATTTTTGCTCGTTAACATTTTATAGTAATACTACTTGAGTATCTGTGACCGCAAGTTGCCTCGCGTATCTACGTACTCGTAGTGTTATGAACTGACTCTACACGCCTACTAAATCAGCTTTTGTCCGCGGCTCCGCTCGCGTTGAATTCGGGGTATCACGGAAGAGATAGCACACATACCAATTTATAGCTTTGTACATAGAAAACTTCCACCCCTAACTTTAGGGAAATGTGGGGTTATGAAGAGACAAAAAGTAGCCTATGTCACTCTCCATGCCCTAAACTATCTCTACCTAAAAAATCACGTCAATTCATCGCTCAGTTTAGCCGTGAAAGACGGACAAACCAACAAACAAACAAATAAATAAACAAACAAACAAACACACTTTCACATTTATATATTGGTACGGATTACATTGTTGCACCTACCACGCCTATATTCCTAAAGGTAGGTAGAGCACACGAACACTACATAGACAAATCAATGACTAGGTTTTTCAAGTTCCGTAATATAGTTTTTAGTTTCTTTAGTACCACTGTGACACGTAGCTAGCCTGTCGCCTAAAATATACCTTCAACTTCCTTAGTCGCCTCTTACGACATCCGCGGAAGAAATGGAGTGGTGTTATTCTAATCCCGACACTACACGGCAAGCAACAATTGTGAACAATTAATTATGATGGGTAAAATAGCCGGGAATCGCAAGGTTGGAAAATGTAAATTGTCATGGCTCCGGAATATCGGGGAGTGAACAGGCATCAACATTCAACACTGTAGGTGAGCTGATCTGACTCGCTATGGACAGGGTGCGAGTCTTCAGAGCGTCTAGTGTAATGAAAACGATGATGAATTCGATAACAATCTCGTTTGCGAGTTATCGCAGAATTGTATGGAGCACGGCAGTTGTGCAAACGTTCCGCTGGCGGCGCTGTCACAGTTTCCATACAATTTTGCGAAAACTCGCAAACGAAATATTTATCGAATTCATTACACTAGACGCTCAAATGAATCATTCGACACTATTAACCCATTATTGTTTCTTCCTATTCGCAATTCTGCACATTTTTCAAACATAATTATGTTTGAATATTGTGCCGAATCGCGAATAGATACAAAAAATAATGGCATAACTTCCTGCGGTGGGTTAGAAATCTAGTTCGAGTTTCAAATTCAAAACACGCGGTGTTTGCCGTAACGTCTCGTGTTATCACAAGCAAGTGCCGTAAAACGGGGTATGTATGGACCAAACTAAGAATCTAACCTCGATGTAAAATCAATTTGATAGTTAATCTCATTAATAAAGGTAACCTAACTTAACTTTTCATGCGGTTTAATCTCTTTATGTTTTCCTCTTTCTATATTTTTGAGTTATACATACTTCGTAAAAATAGTAACATTATTAAACTATTTCATAACGGACAATCAAGTCCGGTAAGTACTTTTATATCAGATTAATTAATTCACCCAAAACCATAACTTACTTCTATCGCACTGCCAAAAAGCATAGTAGAATTGTCCCGAAATATATTTAAAGGTAAACTATTCCAATAGCTTGGAGAAAACACATTCCAATAATAATAAATTAATGAACTAAACAATTTTATTGATGTTAATCAATAATAACTATAGAACATTATCAAAAAGTAGGTAGGTACACCTACACAAAGATGCCGACGAATCTTAAGGACAATGTCATCTTGCTACACAATATCTCTAAGAACATTAAATACCTACATGTCGGAGAGACGGGCGGATTTTTCCGCCATTTTTAATAATTCACAGGCACAACACACAATACGGTTTTCGATATGAAACGCGGAGAGTTCTGGCTTGCGTCCGTTTAGTCTGCTCTCAAAAAACCTCATTTTTCAACAAGCACAAACCACACCCAAACGATGATAGCTGTCAATGTCTTCGCTTGATGTTTCACAAAGTACCATAGAGGTTTCGCACGATTGAAGCGGCATCTCCTCGACATACATAATCATGTAGTAAATCACGTCTGTATTCCCCATGTATTCCCAAATGGGGTAAGCAGAACACACGAAACGCTACATAGACAAAACCATGACTTTTTCACGTTTCGAGGCCACTAGCTACATTAGGGTCTCACCAAACCAGTCGACGCCTTTTCGGCAAAATGCGGGTAGAAAAAGCTTTATATCAACGCAATAAGGGCGAACAAGACGTGAATTGGCTCGGCCATTCTCGGTCGAACGAGCCAAGCCGATTGACGACTTGTTCGCCATTATTGCGTTAACATAAAGCTTATTCTGCCCGCATTTTGCCGAAAAGGCGTCGACTAATGTGGGGAGACCCTTATAAGCGGCTGCGAAGCATGAAATAGTTCACGGCTTTGTCTAGTAACATTTTAGGTGCTCTATCTTCCCCATACAGGCGTGATACATGTAACTTTATTTATAATTCATTCCATTTCAACTACCCTCGCCGTCCCTACTCACCCCGTCGAGCCACCGTCAGATTGGGCGGATGCGGGAGTCGTCCGTATCGTAGTAGGTATTGTGAGTATTATCTCGTCGAGTCTGACCGGACGCGCGTCCGACGGTCCATCCGATTACGTTGGAATTCACTGGAGCCACACATTTGGGAGTGATGAGGTTGTTTTCGACGGACACAGAGGAAGTTTGATCGCCGGGATGTGCGATGTTGTAATGTTACGCGCGTAGTACAGCGGAATCGAGTCGCGAGTCGAGCTCGTTTTGACTTAACTGAGTCAAATAATGCAAAGCATCTAGGTTTTTTTTATAGAGGTATAGGTATGACAGTGTAATTGCTGGTGAGTTTATTTAGTTTTCGTGTGGTATGGGCCTTAAAATAACACCTCTTCATTGCACAATCTTATGGTTCTCATCTTTGATTTTTTTGTATGGTGAGGGTTTACTTTATTTCTTTCAATAAAACACTAATAGTTCGAGATGCTGTGGCGAAAACTACATTCATTATTTGATAAACTCCTTTATCATGTCCAAAGACATACTGACAGTGGATTCTTAGTGGGATATGTAAACCCTATAGAACCTCGAACCAAATTGTCAATTAGATCGATCAGTTCAGATACGTAATAATAATAAGTTATAAACATTATGTTCCCTTACTTTTTATACTCAACCATTCACTGATGTTTACCAACAGCAACAGGTTACGAACAATAGCGCGAGAAGAAACAAGTTCTACAAACACTTGCAGTCGAGTTGAAAACCATGTGAACTGTCGCGAATACAGTTGGATGTGTGGTTGGATGCATACACTGTATTAATTATTATGGAATCTCTCACGAGCCACCGCAAATGATGCAAAAACTAGTATCGAGCTGTACTCGTCGCGCTGTTTCTACGAATACAGCGACATTTCGCATTTTGATGTCGCACAGACATCTAATTATCTACAACATGGCATTCCGGTGTAATGTCGGGTTTGAATAACCTAACCATAATAATCTCTCCATATCTTCCGTGGATGTCGGACGACTAAGTATTTATAGGTTTGGCGATAGGCTAACAACCTGTCAATGTTTTACCCCTTTTATCTAAACTGGTGTGGTGCCCGTGTGGTGCCGGGTTAGAATAGCACCTCCCCCTTTCTTCCCGTGGGTGTCGTAAGAGTCGACTCTGGGAAAGGGTTGGTGTATTGTGGGCGATGGGCTAGCAACCTGTCACCACAATATCACGTTTGACTATCTGGTTACCCTTAATTTGCTGAACGTGGCACTGGATTTTTGAATTCATGTGCTCTGCCTACCCCTCACGGGAATACAGGCGTGAGAATATGTATGTATATGTATGTATGTATCTAAACTGGATCCCAAGAATTATGCCAAAAGTGTAGTTTATAGCTTTGACTTTGCATTTCGTGGGCTCTGCCTGCCCCATTTGGGTATACAGGCGTGATGTACTTCATAAACATAGAGCCCACGTTTCCATCGTGATAGGATTTATTAAGTTTTGTCGCGTGGAAATGTTCCACTTCAACCAACGCCACGCGCGGGGTAGTGCTCGTCGTTCAACTTGACTAAAACAGACAGGAGCGCAAAGCAGTGCGAGAGGCTAACATCAAGCCAACGAACCAATCGCACGGTGAACGCGACCAATCATCATCATGCGATCCAATCGCGACATATAAAACGACTTCTGGCACCTGTCAATTTTAGCTTTAGTCACTATAGCTAATATCATGAGTTTGCTCTGCTTTGCAGTGCCGTACTCACTAGCAACGGCATATGTTAACAATTTGTAGATACGGAGAATTTTACTTCCACAAGTGACCACTAGCAGCAATAGGAATTCTTTATTTATATGTACCTATAAAGATAGACTTCCGCCGCAGAAAGTTGTCGCAATAAACGTTATAATTTTTTTCTTTGTATAGCAACGCAATATCACAATAACCTTTACTGTTTAATAGGTTCTAAGGTGGGTCAGGAATCAATTGGTTCAAGTGTACACACGGTCATTATAAACTGATGGTGATGGTACAGCGCAAACGCAAGCTGACGTGCCGAGAACGACGATTTTTTATCTGTTGTGTCGTCTTATGACCCGATGACCGTACTTAGTGTTTGCAACGTCGCCAATTTGTACGAGATATCGCTCCTCTCACAGATAAGTCGCTCGCTGGCCAGACTCGCTTTGACACGAAAAATAAATTCATAATCGCCCCAATAGCTTTCATAAACAAAATAACAGTTTCTCTCGTCGTGATCAAACCAGATGATGTAACGGTTCAAGTGTTCAGCGAACGTTTGGCGTACAGTTTTTAAGAGTTTTTGTGTTTTGTGATTTTTGAAGATTTAGGAATACCTAGACAATTTATGGTAGGTAGAGTACCTATACACTTGTGAGTGAAGCAAATGTTTTAAGGGCAAATAAAAGTTCGAAGCATGGCCAGCATTAGTGCATGTTTTTCTTGTGCTTACATTTTTTATGGAGATTAAAGGAATATAATTCTTTATCCATTGTGTAACTGACGTCAGGCGAAGCGGAGGCCGCTTCCCTTGCGTCTGCCATCTTTTATTTATAGACGATTGATTGATGAAACGAAACGTCGCATGAATGAATCGATTTATGATTTCGTCGAGCGGACACTGTTTATGTGGCTGTTTGACGTAAGGAATCTTAAATCTGATTCCTAAATAATACATCCGAAATTTATTCCTGAGGGGAGTTTCTTGGTTGACGCCATTGTACGAGAATCCGTTTTGTAATTCAAACGGCCTCATCTTTGCGGTAGGTGGATCATTTTCGTTTTCAGTTCCACCGGCTTAGCGTGGCAAGGTGCGAGTCGAGTCCCGCGCGAGACTATACCCGTCACTATCTAATAGTAGAAACGTCAGAAAATGACAGGTACTTACGACACCTAGGTCTATTTTGCGCGCGAGGTGTATCGCACGTGTTGCCGTGCTAAGCCTACAGGTTGGTCATACCTAACATGCAGTTATCTGTGGCCGTAGATAAATAATGAAACGGTCACCCGAAAAACTTTGTTTCCATTTATACTTCTCTTCTGTGGATGTTATTACAATATAAATAATTATTAAGGGTTATCAGGCGACTTTTTTGGTTACAGAAGTTGTTTATATTTGCGTGTAAACAAGTCTCTAGTTCTTTATAGCAGACATATTTAATGTAACGTAGTTACCTTAGTTAACTACACTTGTAAGCTTTATAATACATTTTGCTCGCTATAGTGCCAACTAAAACATACATAATTCAGCAAAATGTAAAATAGCTACTTAGCTACGATTATTTGTAATTTGAAAACTATAAATCTATGGGTAAAAAACGTAAAACGGCAAAATCGTTTTTTTTTGTTATTTTTATTAGCTCTACGGATATCTTTGGCTGTATGGTTCGGTAAGTTCAGGTTGTGTTCATCATATTCAACTCTAAACAGACCGATAGGAGCACGACATTCTAAGCTAAAACATGGTTACCTACTTAATAATTGTATCGAATTTTAGGTACTTAGCGAGTTGTTAACCTCAACAAAACAATGCTCCGGCATATCAATAGGCTGAAAGAGTCAGCGGTAGCGTTGGCAACGGTCAGTGGTCAGATTACCCAACAGTGCTATCAGACGTTTGTAGCGCCGCTTCCTGCGCGATGACCCCCTTATCACTGCAGCCAGTGCTGGCCTCTTTTCTAACGCTTTCCTAGTAAAGGTTTGGAAGTTTTCGATGGGCCATTTTGTTTCACTTGGCGATGTACATGGGAATTGTTGACCCTAACACTTATTGGTTACCATTGTTTACGCAAAGATTTCTCGCTTATAGAGGCCATTGGTGAGCAGAGGACTGCCCAATATTACTCTCAGGGAAATAAGAGTGGCTTTACCAACAGTTTAATTTTCATTTCAAAATAAGTTGTTTCCAGATTCCTTGTTACTTTTAAGTTTGATTTATGAGAGCGACTGCTTATGGGCTCCTCCATTTTGTCTACCTTTATCTCAGTACAATAACAATAACGTTTCGCCTATATTTTCGTTTTTTTTTTATCAAATTGATGAAAACATTCCGTAGCTAACTAAATCAGCCAATTATTCCAAATCAGCTGTTGACAGTTGTCTGTGAATCGTATAAGTGGATATATAAGTAAAAATATAAATTAAGAACTTATTGGACCTGCAAACAAGGTTACAAAAAGTAACAACCTACCTGAATAGTGGTATCTTTTTGAAGGAGTTGCTTTGATAAGCTTTCAGTTCATATCGCTGACGTCGCGTAAATCACATCTTTTTTTTACGGAGCGGAAATGCTTCGCAACTCTCTGGCCTGGGAAGGCCCAGGAATTATGTGGAACTTCCCCCCCTCCCGTCCTCTTCCTGAATACAGGGTGCCTATGAGCTCGGGGCTTTAAATGCAGGTATCGACTTAACTCCTCGAACGGAACTTCTTTTGTTCTACCACTTTGAAAAAAAAATTTTTTTAAGATTTAATAATTTCATACAAAATAAATGGAATTTTCAATGTACAGCGTTTACTGAGTTTATCATCGTCTGCGTAATCAAAAGTGACACTTCTGAAACCCTGTACCAAGAGAGGCATTAGTGAAACTGTCGCTAAAGTCGCAATACACTGATTTCACAAGCAAAGTTTGATCAATTATAACTCGATAAATTGGAAGTAATTTTCAAAGTCGTAGAACAAAAGAAGTTTAGTTTAAGGAGTTAAATCGATACCTAAATTTAAAGCCCCGAGCTCATAGGAGTCATAGGCACCCTGTATAGGGGGGTGGGTACATACATACTAAAACCACTCTACCGTTGTCCACTTGCCGGGTGCATGCCGTGGGATCCCGAGGATCCAAGCCAACGACTCCCCCAACCAGTTCACATCTGTCAAGAAATCTATAACACTTTTTGACTCTACACACTGTTAGTACAAAGAGTTTCAAAATTCGCCAAGCTTTAATAGGCCATCTAAGTATTTTGTACTTAACACTTAATAAGTTGGATTTCACTCGTAAGAGGTAAAAATGTACATAAAAATGGGAACATTTTTTAATGACAGAACCGGACTTCACGTTTATGAAGTAGATGGCCGTATGGCTCAAGTTACATGCTCCGGAATGTACAGAGCAGTCAGATGTGTCACAGGCTTGGAATGTTTGGGATCGAAAGCTGCGACTTTGGATACGACAATAAGGGTCAAAGCAGCGTCAATTTTGGTAATGTTACCTGTTCAAAAATTTCATTTATCTCAGACCGTCAGTCCTGAACTTTTGTCTGGCGTAAAATCAGGTTACTATAGGCCTGAACTGCCTGAAGTCTATCCTCTGATGATTTTGTACTGGTTTTTTCTAGTTCGGAGCTTAAAAACAATAATAGTGCTCTTTACTTTACATATTTTATGTAATTAAGAAAAAAATCAAAATAGTTAGCAACTTTTACATATTACTGGAACTTGAATTTGAACCATAGTTGTAAGTTGAGGACTATAGTTACCTGATTTACCGAAAATAAGTAAAAACAATTGAACACTGACGTTTCGAAAGGAGTAAATAGGTAGGTAAGAATATTAAAGAAAATAACAGAGCGCAAAATGAGGTGTAACATTAAACCCTGCCTACCCCGTCCTGGTATAACGTGCGGGTAATTTTTTTTTTTAAAGTGAATTTTATAGCAGACACCACGGGGCACGGGGTCAGCTTTACTCCTGACAGTGAAATACCGCGGGCGTCGTGATCTCTCCCCGGCTTGGGTCAAGCATTTTATTTACTCTGTGACTGACACTTGAATCGATCATGCTCATATAAATGCTTATCGTCGGACGCATGGCTGTCTCCCAGAGTTTGGTATCTGCAGAAAGATAACTACAGATAAGTGAACTGTGAGCTCTACAATTTCGGCCGGAAAATAGAAAAAAAGCTCATTCCTTCCTTCTTCTTCTTTTTTAGGGTTCCGTACCTCAAAAGGAAAAAACGGAACCCTTATAGGATCACTTTGTTGTCCGTCTGTCCGTCCGTCCGT
>BHDV01000456.1:547280-558702 GCA_005406045.1 Adoxophyes honmai
CCGGCCCGCCATACTCATCCATCGAGTCCGGCTAACGGCTCTCCGGGCCGTCGCCTTCCTGTTCCCTCATCGTCCCCACCTGCGGAAAAACAAAATACTCATATTAGTTGCGCCCTAACACTACACCAAACCTAGACATTTACTTACACTAAATTGAACAAATCTTTATTCCGTTTATAAGTTTACATGTAATGGCGTGGAGATTAATGATCTCCTTATGACGTGGGTACTTGGCAGATTATATCACACATTTTCCTGGCTGACGTGATTAGTCCTAGTTCGACAGAACACAGTCCTGTTGGACTGTAAATAATTAGCTATTGATCTTATACTTTGGGCAATCTGAGGTTCTATGATGCTTATCATGCGCGAGATGCTTTTGGTATGGATTTTTTGTAGGCGTGCATAATTTATACTTATATAGTATATGCAATTGAGGCGAATGTAGAAAGTACATACGTAAAATAATATAACTGTTCCGTTTTTTGCCATTTGGCTACGGAACCCTAATGATAATACTAAATGACATGTCATACTATAAAATCTTAAAACTATGCTAAGAGTTATCTGTGCTAAACGTGTGTCTTTTCTTGTATCGTGATACAAGATTGCATAATGGCTGCTACTAAAACAAATTAAACTATTTTTTTTATTAGGCGTAATGTCTTAAACGTAGTAGCTCAATTCTAATACAATCGGATCACGATATGATATAGATAGCCACGCGGCTTATTAAATTGATTCATTTAAAATATTTCATTATTTAGTTAAATTACTCGGACCGTAGGTAGTTCCCATTAGTACATCGTCATTCAGAAAATTTTATGAATGAAAATTAGTAATTACGATGTACGACTACGTGCGATTTTATCGTTTGTTTATGTTTATACTTGAAATTAGTTTCTTGACAGTCGCTACCTTAAAACCTGACGTATACCTAATCTAATGTCTTAATTTTATTATTTCAAAAATATGTGAGGCATAGTTGGACAGCTACAAATATCAGGATCTATAATAAGCAAGTAAAAGTATCCAATTAATTTATACTGTTATCTGTTATACTGGTATCGTCTAACTTACGGTTTTAGAGATGTATATTATAATAATGTTAGTGATTGTAAACTTTAATGAACATTATGGGCAGTCTGCTTATTAGTTACCCTGTTCATTCGGCTACACAAATCACTCGATAGAGTTGTATTGTAGTCATGTACGTAAATATCAAATAGTTTGAAAGTACGTTCTTACTTCTAGCATTACCTAGATTTAGATAATGGAATTAAAATTTACTCAATCACTTCAAAAATGATAATGGAATGCGACTTCATTAAGTATTTTTCATTAAAGCTAAATGTAGATCGAATTAAGTTAATGCTTGACATCAAGGACCAAGTATTAACACAATGATTCAATCATCCTGACTCCTCTGAATACAAATTTAAGATTAGAAGTTATCTGCAGGTTATAAGATAAAAATAGAGAATGACCATGAAAAACACGTGTCGCATGACAATTGATACACATCCGTATTTACATTTATGTGGTTGTTAGCAATTGTAACAGCTCTCATGGTTACACAAATGTGTCAACACTACGCCGCGAATTGGACGTTCGTTAATTCCGGTTAATTAGTCGTTTAAACCCGCTAGTTATCCTGCTGTCGAACAACTGTCCAGAGGACAGGGAAAGTAACAATGAGATCTAGGCATCATGACTGGATGAGAAAGTAGAATAGGAGTGAGTAGGAGGCTGCTGTTACTATTACTATTATTGTTTTATATGGACAGATACTATGGTGCGACTCAATCCTATTAGGCAAAACATGTTTTTTTTTGGTAGAATTGGTATCGAATTCCAATCCTGTCTTACATTCAGCAATTTAAGTACTATCAGATTAATATCACGTTAAATTTCATCTCGGTAAATGTAATTAAACAGTTAACAAGAAACTTTATACTACTTGGTCATACCTAGCTGTATTTTTAATGAATAATTAACCAGTGCTTTGGCAATTCAATTAACATTCACTGGAAACCCACGTGCATAATTACTTATATGACACACAGCTACCCACTGAATGCTGACATTAGGTAACTGGCTGTTAAATGTTATTAACATACTAGGAGAATTGATCAACTGTTTCCTTAGCCTACCAAATTTACATGCAAAGTATTGACTAACACCAGGGTTTCGTTTAGTCCCAAGTAGTTCCGACTTGTGCCTCCGAGTTTATCCCTTTAGGATATGAATGTAGGTAGGCAATCTGGAAGAAACCCGATCTTAGATTTCTATTTAAAATTATTGTCACTAGTGTCGTTAGGTAGGTACGTTATATTTGTATTTACAACTGGCGTAATAAACTGAGGGAGCATGTGCTCGTCCAGCTAAACCTTATTTTGTTTTTATCTTTGCCTAAGCGTAATTCAGGAAAAAGAACTATTTATAACCCCAGAGACTTGTAGTTAAAGAATATTATTCTAGACTAGATTATTAGTTATTTTATGTTCATTTAAAAACCCTGTCACGTATGTTTATGATTCAACTTTAAAATCAAAGACAGGTTTAGTAGGTTAATTTTGATTTTTCTATATTAGTTGACATTTTTAGTAATTTATGTGACCATATATTAATAATTTTAGTGTTTTCTATACAGTGTTTTGAGTTATTCTACTTACATATCTGTAACGATACATTTTTAGTTAACTGTTATGTAAATGTACATGTTAATTTAGCAATTTTCACAGGTAATTTACTGAACACTTCAAATAAAGTGTTTAAAGAATGCATAGTATGTATTTCTAAAGTAGATCCCTGTCTGGAGGGACATTGACATGAGGAGTCATATTTGGTATAGGAAGAATACTTATTAGAAACCGGATTGCTCGGTCTCGGCTGTAGAGCGTTTCTTATCTTCTCCCTTTTAGGTGGAATCGAAAATTTGGTACTTGGCTAGGTATGTGGACTTTGATCATGTTCATTACTTCGGTCAAACAATGAGTTGTGGATCTTAACACCACTAATCAAGTATTTTTGGAACAACTTTACTGCAGCAAGATGTGTATTTGTTTTGTCTAAATATATCCGCTATCGGGAACTTCGTTTTGAGATATTAACAGCAATGACAGCGTAAATTGTTTACAAAGTTTTTTATCGGCGACATTATTTCGTATTTTATGCTGTATTTAAGATATCGTTGAAATTAGCTCACTGATTGCTTTTAAAATGATTTTCTTTTAAACGTATTGCTTTGCTGACATTACGCTGGCGCTGACCAAGCCCAGCTGATTCATTAATTAACTCTTAGTAAGTTTGCTTACATTCTCACGGTTTTGCAACGTTTCTTTTATTTAAAAAAGAAGGAATATACCTGCTACAATTAATATTTGTTGATCATAAAAGTGTGGTTTACAGGATTCCAAGATTCCTGTAAGCTACAATATCGTCGGAGTACAAAATGTAATACGGAAAACCGATACTTTAGATTTAGAAATACGTTAAATGAGGTTGAGAACGTTCTCGCTCGAGTCGAGCGGAGTGCACGTGTGCCGGCCGGACGGCTGCGCGGGCGCCGCGCGGCGACGCTCCTCGTCATTCATGTTACTTCGATTTCATCGCATTCCAAGTAATCTCATCCTACGCGCGACTACGTGATAGACACAAAAACTGTCCCCGTTCGGCGCTCATCCGCCACACAGAGCAGTCTCTTCCCTGTGGGCGAGTGTCCCACGTCATAATGCCATATACATGTACTTACAAAACGGACGTTCCACGGTCACACATCTCCTACACATCGCTTCACAAGGGCACTCGGGCCAACTGGCCCCACACACAACACTGAGCTCCTTGATGCTCAACAAGCGGGCGGAGCCCTGCCGCACCGAAACCGCGTCAGAAGATTCACTGACACACTAAAATACGGCTGAACCACCGAATTTCGGTCGCGCAAATCCACAGGAAGGTTCGTAAGACCGGCGCGGTTCGGAGCGACAGGCACCTGGCGCGGGCGGGGGGCGGCCCACGCACCGGCCTCGATTCTCGTCCGCCCGCCGCGCGGTTATCACTGCAATATGGCCGCTACTCACTTCCTCGGTGAAGTTCTTCGTTGATTTCTACTCCTGATCTCGATGACGGTGTTTTTTGTTACCGTTCCGAACTCGTGCGGGTTCACTGCACTTATTCTTATACACATTTTAATGGAAAACCGGGAGCGCTAGCGCTACGCTCCGACGAAACGACCGTTCCGTTCGCTGGCACATTCCGCACTGGCGTCGGGCGCGGGTGCGGGTCGGCGGGAGAGGCCGCACTCCCTCCGCCGCGCTCCACGCCGCCGCCCGCGCCTTGCCTTTTTATGAATGGAAGGCGGCCATACTGAATGAACCGCGTACACGGAGCGGTTGGCCGCTATTTTCGCGGGCGAGCGGCGTTAGGGGTTCGGGGGGGGAGGCCGGAAGCGGGCTGCGAGCGCTCGCGGTGCCAAATTTTGCGGCGCGGGCGGCGGCAGCGGATGTGCTCGTTTACCAAGCTTCCGGCGAGATCCCCCCGCGCAGCCGCATCCGGGAATTGGGTTTCCGGTCGGCGAGAGTCGCGCCACTGAGATACCGCCCACTTTCGTCCTGCATCGGCTGTGCACACACGCTGTCAAAGCACCTAGATATTTTTCGATCATGCACAACATGATAAAAGCTGTTTTTTCGCATCACGCTTGCGAAATATGACGTTGCACTTTTAGTCACTGCGTACAAAATACAGATTGTTACCTATATCTGATATAACGATGCTCTGTTACGATCTGTCCACTCCACTAGTAAAACGCGGGCACAATTGGCATTATTTGGCATAGTTAGCACGTACGACATGTGTACATACATAGTACGGTTTCCATTCACTTGTATTTCGGTGCGTAGCGGGCGAGGGGCGTCGACGTCGCCGACGACGGCTGCTGTTATCGCGGCGGTAATTTTTGCAAGGTTGCAGCGACAATGAGGCGCTTGTGCACGCGAGCCGTCTCTGTGTCAAGGACGTGCGATAACGCCTCGCCACACCGCGTCTGTCACACAATCCATTACCACTCACTCGAACACTTCTATACTGATTTGGACATCAAACATCCCACATACGACTCAGATTCATTCAAGTTATTCTACTCATTTGGCCGATCATTTAGAGTGAGCTGATTTCTAATGTAAGGAATAACTAATTAGCTACAACTGTTCAACATTCAAAACAAGATACTTGGTTAGTGTTTTTGTTTTTACTCCGGCTATGAATAGATCACGTATCTGCGCAATTCGTTTTTTGTGAAGTGACCACGCTATTCATCATAAAAGTGGAGTGTAAAGACACATCTGTATTTTTTTTACCATTAGTTTAATTTCCGGCATCAGTGAACGGAAATATTAGTGCAGCAATTTGAATAGACCAAGCAGTCGATGGGAAAACTGACGTAGAAAATAAATTATGTATTCACAGAGCTAGAACAAAGGTTCGACCGTCGCTGCAACCGTGAATGGAACTAAAGAATCACTGTATCTTTACAAAAAAGAGTCCTCTACCTGACCATACCCATTCGGTTTAAATTCTATTGTTAAGATGCAGTCGCCATATAACAGTCAGACGTTCGTTGAAATTCTGTCCCATTTTTAGATGCGTAATAATCGTGTATGACATGTCTAGTGACTTAGTAGGTAGCTATGTTAGACTTGACTGGCAGTTTTCGAAATTTTCAAGCTATGTACCTACTTGTATTTATCTTTTCTAGAGTTAAACTTATATCGCTGTATTCGATATCGTTGGATATTTATATTTGCTTTTTTGTAAAACTATGTTTCGGATGACACTGCTTTCGATGTCAAATAGTTTGAGATATTATTTGAACATAATAATATTATGAGCATAAATATTTCGCGCATTACATGAAGTGGGACACACTATTTGATTATTTGATTGCTATATGACGATCCTTTTGTGAATTTATTATGTTTTGACATATCGAATATAATGTAATTTTCAAAATAAAACAAAGACATCTGTCTATCTACTTACTCGTACCTACCAGCGGTGAAAATTTGGTAAAAAACACCATAAGTCTGTGAAAACAGAAGTAAATATCGTAAATATTTATGTTTTGTTGGATTTGAAATGGCATTGGGAACGATGCTCCATTAATCGGTCGTAAACTAGAGCGATGTACCCTGACTTTCTGTTTTGGCTACGGTGGTCACTCGTCCACTATCGCTATCATACCAGAGGAAGTAGTTTACAAAAATAACATACGAGATCACAGTGATCTGGTGAAACATTATCTCATTCCGTTTTATGATTACTAATTCATTCAATTTCAGTACACTACATTATCTACGTTCACATTTAACAAAGTCCCATCACTATGTTATTATTACGTAGGTACGAATATAGAGGTGTCATACTTAAATATTTCGAATTGGGAATGAAAATTATCTGCCCCAGTACAATTTATCCCATTGTCATTTCCGAATAGATATTTTTAATACGTGTTTGTTAAAGATGGGTACTAAATAAATATTTAAAGTTTTTGTTTCATTTTGACCAATTTCTTGAGGAAGGAAGGGGCGTGTTAATTGTATTTCAGTAAACCTGAATCCGTTCTTATATCAGTTTTTGTGATTTAGTCGGATATGTAGTTGTTTTGAAGTAGTCAAGTATGTTGGTAGCTCTCTGTAATTTTATTTTCAAGTTCCAAGCTTCCAGGCATCTGATTGAATTGCTAAAGGTGATCGTAACTTGACTCTGGAGAAGAACAATGGAAACGACAATGGGTGGCCTAAATGGAGAGTGAAAATGACACCGTCTTACTAATGACACGACATTGTGTCATTCACGGAAATGATTAAGGCAGTAGCTTCTCGAAATCATGACATTTCGTAAAACATAATGTCATAACCACAATGAAGCAGGCACACGAATTAATACTACTTTTTAGTGCTTGAAAAGGACAAAACAAGTGATTTCTTGTTGAAATCGAAAGTAAAAAAAACATGGTTAATTTTAGATAAACGATTATAAGTAATAGGTACCTACCTACTTATTTATGTATAGTTATATTTTCAGTTTTCTTGTTTTCTCAGTTTATTAGCATACTGTAAATAGTCGGTATTTCCAAAGCTACTTAATTACAGTACGAAGAAGCGTTCTCGTGTCGATGTTGGCGTTATAATCGCTGCCCACTCGATAGAAATCAGGTTTCATTTGTTATTCTGGAGGCGAAGGCGGTGCTACGGCTCGAAGCGGAAGCGCCGCACTTTCCATCCGCCATCGCTTGCACCTATCCATTTAAAGTCGATCCTATCAGTTTTAAAACTTTAATACGCCTCTACGAAACTTACATTTTGACCGGATTTGTTATCAAGTCTCGTTTTAATGCAACACTGTCTAAACTGTTTTGTTTTTGAGTAAAAGGACATTTGAACATTAAACTACCGTGAGATTCACTCAATTTTTGAGAAATAGGGATAACTCACTTTAAAACACGTTTACGTCAATATCAGGGCTTCACTGAAAACCAGCGTTGCTGGCACCTCACTGTTGCAGCAACTCATGCTGAGTGAGCGAAGGCTCATTTTTCGGTTCACTTGTGTCACCAGGACATAGGTACATAGTTACTGTTATAGTTACAAGATTATCATTTTTTGTTATTTTTGTATGGTGATGGTTTGGGGACCTCAAAATAATCATTGTTTTCTCTCTTTCTTTCTTTCTAAAACGTGAGTTAATTAACCGTATTTTTCAAGAAGAGGACATTTTGTTGAAATTACTGTACAAACATTGTGCGATCAAAACCCACGAATTATACTAAAACTCACTGCTCTGAAGATTGTTTTAAAGCTAATTCAAATCACTTTGATAGTTATAATATAATATAACATAGCTAGAGATGTACGTCTTTGTGCTACGCTTAGAAGGCGAAACGAAACGAAAAGTGGCTACCTAATTACTCTAAAGATATTGAGTGTGAAAGGTCGTTGTACTGCAGCGCTTCCTGCAATTCGAGCTCTATCTAAACGAAGTTCACAGAAGTTACAGATGACGTTGATAATTTGAACAAATACCTTAACGACTTCTTAAATTAATTAATTGTAAAGACCTTTGTTAAAAGAACAACACTCACTTCATTTATATCTATATTACGAAATAACTTGTCTATTTACACAGAGATGATAAATAGTATTGTTTTGAACATGAATTATCTTTTGCGAGTTTGAGGGGTTGATAAACAGTTCGTATAAGAGAGCTGTTTGTCTAAATTGACTGTCATATTATATTACCCAAATCGCTTGATAATTGTACTGTGCATAGCTCTACCTACGATGAAAATAATACCGGATGTTTGCCGAAGATAAAGGCAAAATGATTGAGTTTACGTACGACGGGCTTGGACTTAGCTATTATTGGTATATGTATTTAGCCATCTAAGTACCTACCAAATAATAGTTTTACTAAAACTGTACCCTTTAAAGCTTAGAAATAAAGCATTTTTTTTTTAGCTATTCGGGCAGTACGGACTCTACAAAATTATATTCTCAATCTAAAATTGGAGTTTGCTTGAGTAAGATGTTCTTAAAATAGACGGATATGAAGTTGAACGTAGTAATGGGTAATGACAAATGACAAATACACACATGTAAAGAATCAGTTGAAAGTCAAATTACCAATTCCGAAAGAGAATTATGAATTCCTACCTACCTAGTTACGTAGAGACTGATACGCGGAGAGTAGGTATTTGTTTGGTTGTACACGCTTATATAACAAGTAAGAGATAAATGACCCGTTGGTGCTAGTAGATACCAATGGCAGTAAGTATTTTTAATTAATCGAATAATATCAAGTGGAGTTACGTAAGAGCTAGAATGGAGGACTCTTTGAATGGACGGTTGTCACGTTCGGTTCGGCCCATTCATGGCACAGCACACACTCATCGGCGGTGACCTTAGCCGTACCCAGTATGATTATTAGTAGGCAGAACGCCGGCGGATATGTGTAGTAGCGAATATTTTGCGGCGTACAATTGATGTAATAAAGCACATTCTTGTCTGCTGACTTTTCTGTGAGTTCACTCCGGAGTTAAAACGAAGCATAACCATAATATAGTTGAAATTGGAGGTGATTAAATAAATTCCACGTAGCGGTCGTCGGAGGGCGTGCAAGCCGCAACGGCGAGAGGTGCGGGTGCGCAGAGGCGGTCGACCTTCCGTGAGGCCGTCTCCGCCGCTTGCCGGCCGAGCCCGGCGGTTAGTTGCGTTGCCACTCGCCTGGCCGGCCAAACACGTGGAAAACTCGCCTCAAAACATCGTAACATGCATATCCGTCGGCACATAAACGTCATTTTGTGCGTCGTTAGTGTTAATTTTGACTGTTAAGGAAATAGTAAATTTATTCTGTGGTGAATCTCGAAAACGGGGTTATGGTTGAACTTAGATCTCATGTGAAGCTATTACTTTTGCTACTAGAATCAATTAATTAAAGAAAAAATAGAGAGCATTTTCCCCAAAAATCCAAAATGCCTTTTTTAGATAGTTACATAGAATCAGGAGCTGAAAGCGTGGAATTTGACATTCTTCAAATCGATAATACTCGTTTGATAATAATGGAGGTACACAGATTTTTATCGCAAAACGCCCTTGAACATTTTATACAAATATAAACAATAATTTTGGTCGATAGTAGGTAGGTAGGGTAGTAAAAATACAATTTACTTACATAGTTCATAAAATTGAGAATGTTACATGAAATACGAGCTAAATTATTCGTTTAAGTTTGGAATCTGATAACGGCACAATTTAAATGACTAAATAACTCCGTCCAACAAAAACCAATCCGTTCCACTCGGTATGCAAATTTTCGCTTAGCTAATTAATGAAACAAGTGGAGATATTCTAATAAACAGTTCCACATACCATTATAGTAATTAGGTAGGTATCCGCCAGTCCATATAAATCATCCTGTAGTTCATTAATGTTTAATCAGCTATAAACTTTTTATTTAGATGACCATTAATAGTGTTAATGGACTGGGTGATAAAATTAAGTATCAGGAGTTTTGAATGCAACCTGAATGTGCCACCGTTGACCGAGGCTCTACATTCCATGTTTAAATTGTTTTAGAAAACATACCTACTTGTAAGTGTCATGTTGGATGTTAGTTGAATTAGACCAAAAGCATCGTGATGCGAAAAGTATCGGTAAGGACGATAACGCTGCTATAAATACGCTTCCTAAAATGGCTCGAAGTTATTCTTCATCGCCATGAGTTCCCTCAATCATAACTATATGTATTGGTGTTTATCATTATCGTGATTCCAACAATGAATCACGAAATCGTGGGGAATCTTCCCAGCGAAACTCACTCAACTTTGTTACGAGTCTGTTTGAAAGCCATAATTTGTTTGGCCCTTAGAGTCGGAGGCGCCATTAAAACCAATCAGCCAATATGATAATAGGTTAATATCGCTGCACGCAACTCCTCACAAATTCATTCCGCGAGAACAATCCTTCGCTCTTTTCCCACATTCGCTATTTTCTGAGAAAAGGTTAACAGCGCAAATTACCTCATCTGCAATAAGGTTCGATTATTTATTAGGTACTTTCAGCATATTTTCGCTAGCATCATCAGAAAAATATTTTGAAGATAATTTGAAATTAATTTTGGTAGTATTATTTTAAAATGTTTATGAATACATACATACATACAGTCACGCCTCTATGAATCAGTATTGTTTATGAATCATTTAAAATAATCTAAATGTATTTACAGTCAGCACAAATATAAATCAAATGGATAAAGTGCCAATGACATGCCCAAGGACCTTAATGTTGAGACAATAAGAGCGTTCTACACATGTTTTTGGAACTTTAACCGTGTCGATACCACTGCTGTTGACTTCAATCAGTACTGATTTCAATCGTTTGTGAAGTGGCACGTTGATGTAAAAGGATTTCGCGTAATCACACACTTTGACCTATTCATGGAAACAGAAAGAATCGTCTCCCATATTAATTTAGAATTCAGTGTATGTATGTTATGGACCAAGTGATTAATGCGGGCATTAAGGCTTTATACATAATGCCCAGCATTATTCATAATGCCCAGCACTAGTGGGCAAAGTGATAAATCATCATGCCAACATTGCCCGGGCATTATTATACTGCTACTTAACAATTGGGCAAAGTGATAATGAAGCTAAATCTGAAGTGTATTACATACTCGTACATACACACAATCACGCCTATTTTTCCAAATGAGGTAGGCAGAGCATACGAAACGTGACATAGACAAAAACATGATTATACTTCCAATTTCTAGCATAATTTTATATTACAACAATTAATGATAGTTGAGCGAGCAAGACCCCTCGGAGCGGATACGACTCGGACAGGTTAGGTTAGAAGGC
>BHDV01000456.1:558831-594897 GCA_005406045.1 Adoxophyes honmai
CGCTCGCTCGCGCAACTTTTTTTAGATATGGGTAAATAGTAATTAAATATGGTTTTATTACTCTGCCCAAAACGTGACGGGCATTATGTATAATGCCCGGGCAATTTGATTATTCGAACAGTTATTATCACATTGCCCGCTCATATTGGGCATTATTCATAATGCCGGGCATTGTGCATAGTGCCCAATTTATCACTTGGTCCATAACATGTATACCACATTCGAGCGTAACAGTATAACACCCACAAGTGCCAATAAACCTAATAGCTTAGGTATAATCCGTACATTGTAGGTATCACCATCCTGCCTTTTACATGCACCTCAACAGCAACCTACATTCGACACATCAGTGTAATTTCGCACGTCTGTAGTTCTGTACCAACTGGTACAATTCGACCATCAACTGGCGGCAACATTGCATGGAGACGAAGTGATTTACGCCGTCGTCGGCTAGGTGCGGCGTCGTGGGCGAACCAGTCGCCCACGCGACGCCTGCGCACGTCGCCGCAAATTCCGAGCCCACCGTAGTCCCAGCCCTGCCCACACCTGCTTGAGACACATGGCAAGCATTGCAGTGTGGGCTTCCAAGCGACAGTGTAACTTGAATTGGTTTGAGGAAGTTCGACTCCTCTGTTCCCGCCCGATACAAAAAGAGTCACACCCTTGCCCTTTGTCATGCCCTTGTGACATGTGTTTTTAATATGACATGTGAAGAGTTTTAACAAATTCCAATATTTGTTGCTAAAATTTAAAATAAACTGAAGTGGTTGTTACTTACCTACATTGTATGTGGGGTTTTACAAAATGTTGATGTCTGGTTTCCTGTAAAAGAAAAACCAATGTTATCTTCTGTGCACGAAAGTGCTAACAGTTCATTTGTACAAAGGCGTCTACAAGCCTTTACTGTATTTTTGCACTTAAGATATGTTCTTATTAATTAAATATCTTACCTAAAACAGATGTGCAAAAAGCAAAAAAAAACTAGTTAAAATGGTATCTACTGTAAAAGAATAGATGCACATTTATTTTATGTCGTGTCGTGGGATCGTGCAGTTTAAGGGTGCTATCTCCAGGTGATACAAATTGTTATCGGATATTTCTTCTAAATACAAAATAAATTGTCTACCTATTTGTTTGTCATTGGCAATAATCTTTAAGAAAACATTATGTATCCATTTGCATAGAAAATTGATTGGAGTACGAATGTAGAGTCTATTTTGAACTAGGTACAATTGTGGCAATTTTTTACCCATACATGTTGTAATACTTGCCGTAAGATTATTTTTTATTTTATTTACTAAAATATTTGTTATTTTTCCATAATAGTATTTTTTTGGACTTTTTAATTTAGTCTACGAATCAAACATAGAACAGTAGGTAATAGAATACAGTGCGAGGTTGAATTACATGAATATATTTAATTACCTCACTAAATAAGTACCTATTTAATAAAATGTACTTCTCGAATGTTGCTTTATAAACGATGTACCTAGCTAGGATACATTTATGTTATGTCCTACTTAAGGCCGCTTATGGACTTTGCTTGAAAGTGTAGTTATTATTGATTAAAAAAATAGACATTTATTTGGAATGGCTGTCCTAAACTAGAATTGAATAGCTTATCGGAGCGGTGTCTGCGTGTCCGTATCTTGCTCAGATTAGAGCGAATAAATACATGTGCGTGACGATTGCCTCACGAAGGTCAACTTGTAGAATAAGGACAACAAAAACGTTGATTTCAAATAAAAATATTCATCATGAATGAATAAACAATTCCACGTTCATAACGTTAATCAATGAGTTGCATGCAGGCAAGAGTCGGAGTCGATGTCGAGCTCATTGATCGATCGACTCTACAGCCACTAACACAGGCGTGCGCTGTCTTTACGGAGAGCCCACATGCAAAGAAAACCGGATGGCACACACTAGCGCAAGTTTGGTTGTGTTTGTGTGTGCGTAAAGGATTTCCTACCGCCCCGCGCGCCCGCTCTCCCCCCTCCCGACGCCGTAGACCTGTTGCGCCGCTACCGGAGTTACGCCGCATAGTTACCAGACTTGATATGCCTGCTCTGCGCCCGCGCCGCGCCCCTGCGCCCGCGCCCCGGATCGGCACAAGCACAGGGTTACCATTTGTCAGAATTTTGCCTCATATATCTGCCATTTCAAACTCATGTCAAGCTATTAGTTAAAATTTGTAACCAGTCCTCGTCGCAATCAGGAGGAAATGGCCTCCGATATATCATTCGGTTATAGTCGAAGCGAAAGGACGGTATTTTTTCTGCAATTGTGGATGTGCAGGGATTATTGTAAGTGTAATAGAATTTATTAGTTTATTTTATGTGTATAAAAAAAACAAGTTAATAATATTACGTTTAACCATCTGGTTACCCTGAATTTGCTAAACGTGGCACTGGATTTTTGAATTCATGTGGTCTGCCTACCCCTCATGGGAATATAGGCGTGAGAATATGTATGTATGTATGTAAAAAAACAAGTTAAGTAATTAAATAATTACTACACAAGCTTATTTGGGGTGCTCCGACTACGTTCATTGTCATTGAGAGTGTTGGTACTGATTTATAGAAGTCTGTGCTGTTTTTTTTGACACTAACTTCTCCGTTTTCTATACCTACTACAATCTCGCCATTTTGTAGCCTTTATTAAGCAATAATGCAATGCAATATCTAAGCATCTACGTTTAACGTACCTAATGTAATGTAATGTAACAGACAAGATGAGTTTGGCATGCAAGTTAATTTTATGTGAATAGAAAATGTTTTTAATTATTGTGTCAAAAAATTACTTCGAATGATAAATATGCGGTATTTGAACTCTAAACGTGGTATCCCCGTGCAGCAGGCGGTCGCGACAACGACAAGCGTTCTAATATTTTAATTACGACGGTACAGCTCGTGAAATTGTGCATCTCGTCTCCCCGGAGACTTTTATTAATATGTATGTCTTCCATTACCGGTTGCAAGTAAAATATCTAACCCGTTCGATTTATAGCCCGCCTAGTAGAGGCAGCCGGATACATGACATCATGTGATGCTAATTCATTCCAGCGGCGCTATCATTTACCATTATAAATCTTCCGAAGAATCGGTCATTACGATGTCCATTTTATTTTAAAACAATTTTCGAAGAATTTTTATTCGTACCGTTTTGAAAGGTGATAATTTTTGCCTCTAGTATTTAGGTTGGTGGATGAAATATGTCGATTTGTCAGATGTTGAGATAAAATGACGATTGCAACCAAAATAGTTACGATAAAATGTTATTGTATAATTATAAGAGTTCTTTGGATTCTTTTAAAAATAGACTAAATTGAAATAAATTAGAATGTTACATAAAATTTCTTAAATAGATGTAGGTATAGTTATTGTTCTAATCTATTTCATCCACATAAGTAATTAATGACCCCTGCGTGAACATAAATGGGAAATGGTTAGTTTTGAATTTAATCAAATCCACGGATGGCAATGACTACTCGTTCGTATATGGGCGCAAATGCCCATCGCGTGGAGCAGTTGTGTTGCTATGGCCACATCTACCTACGTCGGTATAGCAACTAATAAAGTAAGATGGAGCAGCAAGCAGGCGCTGCCCGCAGGCACTAAGCAGCGCGGTGAAAAAACAGGTAGCACCGTTCCACCGTATCGATCTTTATGTTATTTTTCTTATTTATCTTTTTTATCTGGGGCTCCGCTCGGCTCGGACCCGAACGGAAGTTGTAACGATTTTTAATCGTAGCAAGTATCTCGGCTGGCCGGTTCGTTTGGCTGCTTTGGACAACGAGTTTATATTATATTTTTTGTAAACCACCACCGGAAACTGGCCAGAGAACGTATTGGGCTGGAACAGATATCTTCCATTAGCCTCGTCTGTCTCTCAGTTCTCAGTAATGATGATAATGAACGTTGATAAGAGTAATGATAAAGGATAACGAAAAGGATAATTACACAACCTTAGTAAAGTTTAACCATTTAGGGACTCCAAAAAAATTATCATAGGTTTTACTCGCGTATCTCTTATTAAATGTTGATATTTATTTATTAACATGTTCAATGTAACTTTAACCAAAAGTAGGAAAGCGATAGATTATAAAGCGAATTTCTCTTGCGCTAATATAGTAAGAGCGTTTTTAACATTTTGAACTTTAATGCTTTCACATCCTACTACAAGCCGGTATCAATGTCAGTTGTAGCTGACCCCGTACATGAGAGACTTTGAATTGCGACGTTGTATTTTTGTAACATTTTTCTGCCAATAGCGAGGCGTGGGCGCGTGATAATGGCCCGAAATATCCACGTTCTCGACGCCCACCCAGCACATCGAGAATATTACTCTACAGATAAATAATTCTTATCCGAGTGGTGTGGACGGACATTCGAAAGGAAGCTATCGCAACAGATCTTTCGACTAATTACCATCTTAGCTACGAGTCCTACAACATACTGTAAAAAAACGGTTCTTTTGTTGAGACGCTAATAAACTATTTCCAGGTAACAAATATCAAGTCTTATACTTAACCAGAGCTCTCACTGGAAGTGGTCGGTTAGCGCTTGCAAATGGGCAGATTGTTATTTTAGAGGCGACATCCGCCCGCGCGAGCGAGCGCAATCAAACGCGCTGTGACGCTAATATTAAAGCACGGGCCACTATTATAACAATTCCTGGACTTTTATTTGCTTTACTGTATATCATGAATACGAATGAATCGTGGATACTTGCCCCATGTAATGTTCATTATCATGTTTGTTTCTCAAACGACGAATTTGTACAAATTGCAGATAATCTAGGTGAAATTAAATGAAAGAAAAACGTGTTAAGGTATTAATGTCAACCTCGGAAACATCACAGACTTTGAAGGTGAATATTTGGTCATAAATCGACTTAGCAAGAACGCAGGATCAAAGGCGAAACGTAAAGTTCTGCATAAAATATTATTGACAAGGCACTCTGGTATCCGTTAAGATGTTTTTCACAATAATATCTTGAGGCCAGAGCGCCCATAGCCCGTCTCACTGAAAGATAGGCTGTCAAGATGAGGAGATCCGTACGTTGTCGCAGTCGGCGCCATAAGTATTTATAACTCTTTGAAGCGACCGCTTAGTATTTTTGCTGTTACAATTTATTTCATAATATCATACGCTTTCCTTTCCTAATAATTAACAGAATGGACAGAGCTTAAACAAGCACTGAAAAATTGGTATCGTTTCTGTGCAGTATGCTGAACTTATGGTTATTTCTTATCAGTAATCACAGTAGGTAAAAAAAACTTAGCTCTCCAATCTTTCATTTAGTTTTAGACTAAAATTGAGGACTTGCTTAATCTAAAATCTAATCCTCTTCTTGAATTCGGAAATAATGTTTCGGTCTTCATTAAACTTGAGCCACATAGTGCAATGTCATCATACTCCGTGTCATCTAAGACTAGACTATTAACGGACAAAATTTGTTTTTTTCTTAGGCATCTAAAGATACAACTGAAATAACTGGATAACACTTCTTAATTGTTTGTTATACCTAATCTTATAATGCTCTCAATAGAAACAGTATCCCCATTTGCGGTGACGCCTTGGGTTTACTTAATATCGTATGAGGATTTGACCGTTAATTATCTAATGTTATATGAAACGGAGTATATCAATGACAAATAATAGATAGTACAGCTAGCTAGAGCATAAAACGAGCCATTTTACCGGAGACGGTACCGCGACAGTGGTTAGTCACGTCGAGGGTAAAATGGGTTTTATGCTCGAGTTTTACACTCTACTTTTCACTTCGATTGTAAAGTATAAAACAAGAATCGAGCATACACAAGAAATTTTTTAATACTTTTTTATAATGTAAATAAAAATAAATAAATGTTACGTTAATGCATAAAACTGTACATATTGAAATTAGATGTAAACTTCGAACATGTTTCAATGCGCAATAGATTTTTTTGCATTAATTAAATGTTCCGGATTGGAGGCTGTAATTTATTCGACAATTCTTAAAAATTGCTTCAAAAACACACAAATCTTATGATTTATTCAAATCACAAAGCTTTCAAACATGCTGAGATAGATTTTCTTCGATTTAGTCGGCAATAGCTGGTAAATTACAATTTCCGCACTTATTTCCATTAAAATCATTATTAGATCGTCACTATCACTACTCGAAGACATTGTTTATAACTTATTGATTTTTCAACCGCAACACAACATTAGCTACCTAGTTTCTAGTTGTGCTTGACGAATAAATAGCTTCCCACCATACAATTTTTTACATATTTCTATTTCCAACTATACGTGACGTTCGACTATGGTTAAGACCTCAATGGGCTCAATGTTTACGGCGTACTTTTGAATATGATGTGACCTAAATTTAATAAAAATATATCAATTAAATGTAAGGTAGTATGTGACATGTGACAGAAAGGCACAAGAGCATTTTATGAAGCCTTTTCACCATGAAGAACAACTTAAAGGCCATGAGAAGTGGAAAATAGCTTGTAGTAAATACCTATGTTAAGTAGTTAATACTGAGGATAACGCCTGCAGAGCTTTCATTCGGTCATGTAGACTTGTAATACTGATAAATATTAGAGAAATGATTTTGTTATGTGCAAAAGTCTTAAGCACAGCACCTAATAAATATCACGTGATGCTCTAATATTTAAAACAAAACGAGAATCCTCCCTAGCGTTAGAAGAGATCCTATTGTCAAAGACCATACGGTACTTGGCTGCTAACTGCCTTTTGTGGCTTTCATAAATATTGTTGTATTTGATATCGACTAAATCAGAGTTACGCGAGAAGTGTAGAATGTCTTCAACATCGATATCCCAGCACCGGCAGCAGAGCGCTCGAGAACTGGTTTCATTTAATCAACATAATTGCGTCCTCCGTTAAGCCTATCCCGTGCGTGAGTGTGTGAGCACACATGCGTGTCCGAACATGGCATGCCACTATCCGGAGTCCATTTGGAGCTCCATAAAACATTCTGTCAATAATGTCACTGTGGTAATCATAAATGGATACTTTAATAAGTGTCTGAACGTTTATGACACATCCGTTAAAATACTTTCGTCATCAGTATTCTCGCAGGCTTTTCGTCGAATTTATAAATAAAATACTTACCTAGTTCTTTTAAAGGGAAGATTTCTAATTCAAAGTAAAATTTAAATCTTAGATTAAATTTGGGACAGAACTTAGTATTTAAACTAAGATATTTTGGAATACAATAATTTATGATCGTCGAAATGAGTACCAGCAAAAATGATACCACATCGTCACTGGTGGCTTTGATAAGGTGACACAATGACTGCGTTATCTGTATGTCTACACGACAAGAAAAAAACATTTGGTCAACAACACCAAGGCCATGCCTTACGCGGAACTCTCGATTCTCCTAACGGAAACTTGTTTAAAAAAGGTTTTTTGAGCACTGACAGTGAGGCAATGTCACTCGAGTTATTGGGGACGTTCTAAGGGTATCCACAACTGTTTGCATTCACTATCGCAAGATACAAGGAGGCAAACGCGCCGTCTGATCGAATACCGCTACCGCGGGCTGATTCTGCGTTAACAGACGTTGGAATTCCAAACAATTCTAAGAAAACATCAGTGTAATAATTCCACGTTGCTCATTTGTTTAGGGAAAACCTCGTTTAGTTATCATATCCATTACTAAATCCTAACAACTAGATACCTAATGTGTTAAATCATTATATTTGTGTATGTATTAATGGCGATAAACTACAATCTGTAGGTACTGGCTGAACATTTAAAATGTAAATCAATGTTTAATGGTCTTAAGAAATAAAGCGATCTCTGGTTTTAATGCCAGTCAGTACGAACCGTGAAGATTTCCAGAGGTGAAGTCACGACAGAAGACATTCGTGTTGTTCCCCGCTGGGGACGTGTAAAGTATTTTATCACGCTTCCCAATCGATTTCATTCAGGTTTTTATTGGATGTTCTTTCGTTGTAACAAATAATTATTTTTAACCCTTCATTTCCTTGTGGTATCTCGCAGTGGGTGTACCAATGTCTTATTCAACATTATTCGAAGGTGTCATTATTTAGGACATAGGTACCTACTTAGATTTATCTCTATTCTAATTTTGAATTCCATTTAATTTAATCTATATCTATCTATACATATAATAAATCTGTAACAAGTCCGTGTCTGTACATTGAAGATATTTGAGAAAAACTGTTACTAGGGCTATTTCTTAGCGTAATAGAACCCAAAAAAGTTTTTAGAATTATTGTCTGTTTGTCTGTTTGTCTGTTTGTTTGTGCGCGCTAATCTCGAAAACGGCTTAACGTAGAAGGTTGCGGTTTTCACTGATGTATAGGCAATTTTTCGGATTAACATATAGGGTATATTTTATTTAAATCGGTTCACAAATAAAAAAGTTACGTCCATTTTAAGAATTGATCAGTTAGTGCTTGAAAGTATCGTTGTTGGTTTATAAAAAACTTAGTGAAAGCATTGAAGTTTTGTAATTTATAGTCCTTTAAATGATAACATGGAACTTGCAAAATTACGAAAAAAAAAAAATAGATAACACACGAAAAAAAGTCCAACATAAGAAGAGCTGGCAGTAATATACTGAACCGTACAAAATAGGGTTCATTTTAAAGTGGACGTTGCACAGGCGCGGCAAGCACTAAATATAAAGCGCGCCGCGAGCTCCACCGCGGCCAACCTAAACAACTCAACCCCCTGAACATCTTGGAAGTTGACGTCCTACTGGAGGGCCGTCAACTACGGATCTATGCGGCCTACAGACCGGCGGCATCACCGGCCAAAATCACGGCAGAACTTGGCGTGGCATGGCCAACATCACGGCATGGCACCCATGCAGGTCAGCCTGGCGGGTGATCTCATCGTCAAAGATCCAGCCTGGCACTCTATCAACACAGATACCGCTGGAAGGGCGATCCACAAAGCCGCAGTCTTGGGACCCGAAGAACAGACCAATTACTGCGTTGCGAGCGGGTCGGAGCAGGTCATAGACTTCGCAATTAGCAAGAAAGTGACTGCTGAGATGGTGCAGGAGGCAGACTTGGCATCCGACCACATACCAGTCCTACTAACGCTGAAGTCCACGGCAACCACAATAGAACGGTGGCCAGGAAGACGCATCAACAGGAAAGTGTTCTCAGCAGCTCTGGAGAAGAAATCCCAGACCAGACCGATCACATCCGCTGGGGATGTGGAAGAAGCCGCCAACACACTGGCCGCAAACATCCAGACGTCGCTTAGTCGAGCTACACACACTGTTCCGGAAATAGAGGAGAAACTCACTCCCAACCCAGATCCAGGATCTCATACAGCGTACTCGCCAACTGAGGCGGCGGTGGCAGCTGACTAGACGCCCTTCCCTAAAGACCCTGGTAGAAAAGACCAAAGAGGAACTGAAGTAGCATGCTACAGAGGCCTGGTAGAACCACATCGCGTCGGTAGACGGAGACGTCCTCTCCATCGACCGGCTGTAAAAACAGCTGAGCGCAACACCGACGGCAACGAGACCACTGCAAGATCGGGACGGCCAAATGTGGTACAAAGCGACCGACGAGGCGGAGATCTTCGCAGAGTGCCTCGAGAAGCAGTTGCAGCCGAACCCATGGGACGACGCCGAGTACACAGCAGCAGTCAGCGAACACTTTTAGAGATATTTCACCCCCCCATCGAGAGCCGTCATGACAACCCGGTTATCGTCTCGCCCAGCGAAGTCGAAAGGGAGCTAAAGACACGATCCCGAACATGGCCCTGCGACATCTACCGCGATGCACCATCGCGGCGATTACTAGAATCTTAAACGGAGTCACGCGCACCGGCCATTTCCCGACGGCCTGGAAGCTCGGTCGGTTGATAATGATACCGAAGCTCGGGAAGAATCTACAGAAACCGGAGAGTCATCGACCGATCGCGCTCCTCAGCACCACTGCCAAGGTGTTCAAAAAGTTAATGCTAAAACATCTACAACCACACCTAGCACCGCGCCCCGAACAGTTCGGCTTTCGTAGAGCGCGCTCCAGAACCCTGCAGCTAACGAGAGTGCTTCACTTTCTGGCCGAGCCGAGAAACAGGAAGGAGCAAGCAGCGGCTGTATTGCTGGATATTAAAAAGGCGTTCGACAGGGTATGGCATGAGGGGCTGCTATTCAAACTATCTGCGTTACCAGCTCCAAGAAGAATCGCCCGTGCTCTGGCCTCCTTCCTAAATGACAGAAGACACGTCGTGACGGTGGAAGGTGCTACCTCAACGGAGCGCCGCATGCCGCATCCTAGCGAGCGTCCCACAGCGAAGCTGTCTGTCCCCGGCTCTTTATGTTCTCTTCCTCGACGACTCTCCGGTGATCGGTGACGTCCATCTGGGACTTTTCGCCGACGACGCAGCCTACTTCACTTCGTCGATGAACATCACCCACGCGACGAAAAAGTGAGCTGGTGCATTCCTAGGGACCTCCCGACGCCTATTAATCTGGCGGGCAGGAACCACCGGTGGGTTTTTAATGGGTATGCCTTCCTGTGAGGAGAGCCCTACATAACCGTCGCGCGTGTCGTCCCCAAGACGTGGCGGTATGCGTAAAGCATTTTCCCACCGCCCAAAAAAAAAGCCGTACCGACTGCACGACCAAGAGGTGCCGTGGACCAACTCGGCGAAAAACCTGGGCGTAAGCAGTACCTCGAAGAGGTCCCTACCCTAGAAAACTCTACGCTTTAATTCTCGCCGGCTCCACGTGTAACATCGTGTACAGAGAACTTTTATAACTAATTGTCCACTAAGTATTTAATACTCAAAGTTAACTTTTTCCTGTAAAACACCCAAAATATAACCAATGGTTTTGCACGTTCCGAGTTTCACAAAACATATCGTGTATGTGTTTTGCGTTTCGCGTATTTTGCTCAGAAGCGTTCAAGTTCACTTTCTTTTTTTGATATCAATTCGTACAAATGAACAAACAGTATCTGAGAATCAGAGTTATTATTATTAGTAGCCAGAGTTAAATCGAAGTCCACGCGGACGGAGTCGCGGGCACAGCTAGTTTTGAAATAATTCTGGTATGAAATTGAAAGTGACACCATTTGTAAGCTAAACTCGATTTGTAACGGGAGTTATCCGTATTTTATAAGATGAGTCTCATTTAACTTTGTTATTTTGTTTTTAATATTTTTTTATTGGGTACTATTGACTCGTGCACTTGTTTACTTATCATGAATGTCGTGACTGTTTTAGTTCTGCATACATATCTACATAAACATCACGCCTGTATTCTAATTCTAAAGCTCAAGAAACGGTGCATACGATTATATTGTAACTATAAATTGAAATAGATACCTACGTAGGAATAAGTGACATGGGTATCCATGGTCCTTGCATTGGTGTTTCAAGAATTTCTTACTATTTTCTTTATATTAACCTACCATGAGTAATAAAGAGTTAAAAATTAATAACATCAAACTATATTTGATAAGAACAATCATGAATGAGGAAACTAAGTAAATCTCGAACGCCATTCATGCTATCTGGGAAAACCTACCGGAAATTATTCATACTTATAAACATACGCAAACTCTTAACAAACCCACAAAATAGTAAAAACAACTGTACTCCTTGGGAGCTGCGTTCAAATTTGAGACCATCTCAAGCATTCGTACTTAAACGCTAAAAGCTTTATCTACGTCGGGAAATCCAATTCGATTGGTAACATGTCCGGTTACTTTGTAAAACAAATTAAGCCACACTGTGACTGATATTGTTATGGTCAACAGAAGACAGCGAAATTAAAACTAGCTTATTAGAGAACAGATATACCTAAGTGGAGCTGTTGACTAACTGCCTACATATACGGGAACTAAATAAAATAATTATTGTGCGATCTTTGTACTTAAACTTCATGTTTGTAAAATTTGTTTCATGAATTGCGCAATTAGGTGTTCCGTGTTTCTTACTTTTTAAAGTAGATCTGGTACCACGATTATAAAATTTAATGATCAAAAAGCCTGTTTACGACTAAATAGATGAGGTATTTACTTTATATTTATTAAAACGGGAATAGAACTCGAAAGTTTAGACTTTGTAGTCAAGTTTTCTAATCTAACAACCATGCTATTCAGTCGTTAGCCGTCGAAACAAAATAAAGACTAAAGACTAAATAAAGTAAAACGCGTGTAAATGCCAAAGGTTTTATAATTGTATTCACCAAAGGTTTTATAATTGTATTCAGTTAGGTACTGCCTGATGTATGACTACACAATAATATAATCAGGAATTGTTGAACCACTTGCCACTGTTCGTAATTTAGTCGTGTAATGAATGACCGGTGTTTACTAACTGAGCCCGGAAAAGATTTTAATTATACGACTAAGATACATAGAGTGGCACATGGCTTAATTCGTGTTTCACCTGTACATTCGCACTGCACACTATTTTGCTCTAATTTAATTACTTTTCCGACCCTGATTTGTCTAGGAAACGCCATGCGTATTAGAACTCTCAATGAGTGCCTCATTGAAAACCCTCGACGTCTAACATCCTAGGTCCATTCGAGAAAATCTTGTGACGTAAACGAGCTTTGAGAAACTCGAATAGCTCCATTGAGCGTTGGCCACGGACGTGGTAAACAGGAAGTGTCGCGATCGGAGTTGGCAGCTCTTCAACCACGTGCTGCGCCTGCGCCATTCGCGATAACGCGTATCATCTGATAGTTTTTAATTCGATGGAATAAGGAAGAATTCGCGTTGGAACCAGGTTAGTACTTGGCAAACAGGGTAGGAATGTCTGTTTCAGAATCTACCGATTGCGATCTTGCCGGAAAGCTTTTACTAACTTAGTTTTAGAGTAAATATGTTTTTTCTGTTAAGTTTATGAGAGCTTCAAATTAATTAGCAATAAATTTGTCAGTAATGAAATGCTTAGTAATTGCCGGAGGAGCTAGTAAGGCACCACTTGCAAGGTTGTACTCGTTTTCAAATTCAATAGATTGCACATATTTCAATTTTCAAATTGACGATTCCGATGATGTTGAATGGATATTTGTGACTTGTAGACAAATTCACATCATGTGCAAAAATCAGCTGCGTAACGAATAAGCAAGTGAAAACCCAACAGCACTCTTTGTATAATTAAAAAGAAACAAAATGAGAACTAAAGGAGCACCAAAGTTCTAGTAAACAATGGGACCAGCACATGCACATAAATTCGGTATTCCTCTTAGAAATTCTAGTCAGTACATAAAAAAAGAGCGACAAAAAGCGCGGCGTTCTGCCCGCGAGCCACATGGTCCGAGCAGAAACAAAAGGCGCTCGAATATGCGCTACAGATGTGTTGTATGAATGTGGCACACATGTCGTGGACAATGCCTGCCTTCACCAATCTCTCACGTCATTGCCTTGGTTCAACTGCAAGTTTTAATTTGACTTGTATTTTGTTGATGATTTTGCAAAGAGTTTTGGGTAACTGAAAAACAGAAAAAAGCACACGAAGCTTGCTGGTTTTTACAAATTGAAACGGAAATTAACGTCATTCTGTATCTCTGAAGGAAAATTAAAAACGTTCGATATGCTGTATTTTTTTTAAACAATGTAACTTGAACAACGGTTGACTTTATCTCGCTAAATATTCTTTAAATATAAATGCCGCTACGCATAAAATCTTTAAGAGTTTAACTTGAATAATATAATCATTAATCAATAATCACTAACAACATTGATAATTCTCCTAGCAACGAGAATTAACTTTGACGCGAATAAAATTTTATGTCATTCAAACAGCTGAATAACTAAATATAACATGCCCTTGACTTAATATCTGCAATTAGATCGCACTACAACAGAATTCAAGCAGACTAAATTCATCGTCCGACCAAACTATTGGTGTCTAGTAGGCGCATTCTGTCAGATAGAACGGACTTTTGCCGCTAGCAGCGCGCACCACATGCACGTCAGTTGTTTACACTAACCTCCACATTTTTTTTATCTTCCTATTACATTATGCAACTTTGTTGTGTTTCTGGCAGATATTAATGAGACAAATTGTCAATACAATGATCGTTTATGAATGAATTAGTGAATGACAAGACACGGCCATGTTGTTTGTTTACGCGTGCGCGGACGAGCATCGCGCGATCGGCTCGCGTCGGGCGCGCTCGCCTCCGCTCGCCGCCTCGAAATAGCACGCACCAACATCGAAGAGCGCGGTCGACGACCTCGTGCTCTGCCACACCGAAATATTGGAAATCTACTTCGATTCAATCCTTTCTCTACAGGGATGCAGTTCACTGTTACTTCCCGGCTAAATATAGTTCTTGTTGACACTGCGTTTGGATTCGTTGTTGTTTGGGTCCCTTCTGTGAAATACTACTCGTAAGACTACGATAGCCGTATCTATAGAGCACTTACGCTTCCCGAGAAACTTAATTTGGGTAACATCCGGCTTCAAACATTAGAGGCAAAAAGCGACTTAGAATTAAATGTTGGTAGGTAACAAAATCAGTCAGCTTAATTACTCTACTGCTCAGGCTCAGGTATGTAGATAATTGAGGGAACTAAACCATTAAGTATGAATTTCGTAGACTACTTAAGTGTTGTCAATTGTTGTCTTGTTTGATCAATGATCACATTGGAGGTCAAGTAGCTACTAGACAACTAAGCATCGTTGCATGATTGAAACAGTGATAATCAGTCACAGCCACCTACTACTGTTTTTATAAATTTTCTTGTATTTTCTAAAATAATGTGCTTACTACTGGCAGTATTGGTTCGGAATGAAATTGTCAAAATAAGAAAATAATTTACCTAGAGTTACTTTTACATAGAAATTTATACTCACTTTCAGCCTGTCAAGATCAAGTGATGTCATGCCAAAAATCTAAATAGAGATATTTAATTAAAACTGCGGCAATTTCGCTGTTGTGAATTAGTAATCATTTGTTACAAGTCATTTCTACCAGATGCCTTATTTACTACTCACAAAGACAATTGTTATACTTATCTCTCAAAGTTCACTAATTTTATTAATATTTATCAAAAGTGCGCTCATATTTCCTGCCGGCTTATCACAACAGGGCGTAGATAGATGCGCGCGAGTTAGACTACCTGTCACTGTCTAACTAGAGACGACAGAAAGTGACAGGCAACCTATCCCGCGCGCGAAACAAATCGCGTGTTACTGTGCTAAGCCTACTGTTCTACTAACTATTTGACTAATAACTACACAAGTGACGAATTTAAGTAGTGTAAACGTATCTCTACCTTGTTCCAGGGAGTTTATGTATCTACTTATTGAACAGTAGGTATTTACAATAAAATCAACGTAGATTTGAACAATTGTGGTCGAATGGCGGTTCGCTACGTTGGAACACAGTAGTGCTGGTACTGCTGCTTTGCACTCATGTACAGATAGGATGCGGTGGTAACATTCCTGACCGAATTTGAATGAGATCATGCCAACCAATCGAAAAAAAAAAATCGCACCTACACAATAAATTTTGGGCGGTAATTTTCACATGACCAGAGACTAGTAGCTATACTCTTAAAGACTGACGACGTTATTCCAAAATATGAGATTCATTAGTTAGAGTTGCATAACCGGGCCTAACTGTCATACGTTTACTGTAAAGCTTAGACCTCGCTCATACAACGCCGTCTAGTGAAGCTTACAGCTCGGAGGTGCGTGCGTTAGTAGGTATTAGTATGAAGATTGTCAGTCTGTTTACTATTCTCGCATATTATCAAACCACGTTTAGAAAGGGATTGAGCTCATATGTCATTTTTGAACTAAATGCATGGTATGACATTGTCAGTGGTAGAGTATGCAGATAAGGTAAATTGTTATTTTGGTACAATGAATTTCTAAGGCATGAAAAATATCCAAATTATGTAGCGGTTTTCTATTGATTTCCGTTAGCATTAAGAGATAATACTTCAGATCAAATAGAGTTACTTTCTTAAACCTGTAGCGTTTTTAAAGTATTTTTTTTTATTTTTTTATTTATGTATTTTTGAACAGGCAATTTGGCAATTTGATAAAGCGAAATAATGTGGTTAGTGACAGATTTGTCAGATATGATATTAGAATTTTTTATTAAAAAAATTACAGTATTTACCGAGAATGGAGTTTAAATATGCAAATCATATTCAGCTATTAATTCTATTATCTACAAGGGTCTGCACTTATGAAGATATCAAATATTGGTTTATAATTATATTTAATCATTTATTAAGTACAATTGTGCTAACGGTACTCTCGAATCCCTTTCTAATCGCGGTTCGATAATATCACTTACGAAAAAGCAGGTTGACCATGGTCACTTTAAGTTTTCGTCAGAAAATAGAAAAATAGAAAAATGATTGAGTGACCTCAGCAAATGTTTTTTTTTTGTAATTATCTAATCAATCTTTGCCTACCGCTTAGCATCACGTATCATTGGTAATAGACATCACCAGCATTCAGGATTTCTGGATATCATTAAGTTACGCCAGTCTGGACGGTGATGTGTGGCGGATGATTTACAGCGCGGGCGCAGCGCTATCTGCACAGGGTTACCAGATGTAAAATTTAAACCCTAGAAAACACGAAATTGATACTTCGGTCTCCATACTGTGCAGAGTTGGTAAAAGCCTATTGAAAAGCTATTTATTTGTCTTTTCAGGCAACGAAAGTTAAAACGCAATGACGTCTTCTTCACTCTTATTACATGGACATAGATATTTTTTCTTTCGGTATTACGCTCACGCCTGTATTCCCAAGAGGGGTAGGCAGAGCACATGAATTAAAAATTCCAGTGCCACGTTTAGCAATTTCAGGGTAACCAGGTGGTTAAACGTGATATTGCAGTGACTAGTTGCTAGCCCATCGCCCACAATACACTACTTAACCCTTTCCCAGAGTCAACTCTTACGAGTCTTACGACACCCACGGGAAGAAAAGGGGGAGGTGCTATTCTAACCCGGCACCACACCGGTTTCCGTATTAGGTCTTAGCTATTAGACGATTCCGCATCAAAAAATGTAAAGGGCTCCTTAAAGTTAAACCTTAGATATATTGACCATATTAGAAATGAAAGAAGGACGATTGATCATTAAGGTGAACGTTACCTATGTACTAGCGGCTCGTCCCGGCTTCGCACGGTTGATATACTAATGAAAATTAAGTAGGTACCTAGCTAACTACAAAATTACTACATCACATTAGAAATCCGTAAAAATTAACAGTGTTTCTCTATTATACATATTATGCACGTATTAAGTATACATATTAACCTTAATTTTGAATCACTATACAAGGTGGCCTTGTAATGTAGGTATAGGTCTATAGGTACATAAATTAAAAAAAAACCGCATTATAATCATTAAACATCTAAGTAATACATAAATGGGTTTTTGGCTTCGGTTTATACATACTAGCTATGTAGTGAATAGTGATTAATTAGGTAACTCTACTTACATCACAGTTGGTAGAATAATGGTTGGTATGCAGATTTATCGCAATAATGCTGCACCGAAATTCCGACAGGACAGTGGCGTAGGTACCTACAAGTTGTCCTCTAAAATTCAAGTTAGATATTAAAAACCATAATGTATGCGTTAATATTTCGAAATAAGTTATATAGGAAAAAAAAAACGAATAACTGGACGAATTATGAATCACAAAGTTTTTCGGGCTTTTTTTTATGCACAGTTGCTGCGTTTGTCGTACTGACCTATTCAAATTGTATAGATGAGGATACAAATGCATGGTGGTCATCCATAAAGTACATCACACTTTCAGGAGGGGGGGGGGGTCAGTGTCTAATGACACTTGAACAAAATTTCTGTAATTTTCATAGTTAAATGTTTGATATGGATTGTAAATCCCAAAATTTTGTGTGACGTACTTTATGGATGGCCCCATTGGCAGCCCTAACTGCACCGCGCCACATTCCCGAGGGATGACTGAGCGTCGAATGGTCGCCGGCATTTCCCCGAACTCAACAAATTACGGTAGTCTACGAACTATACAATATTGACTAGACTTTACAAAATGCGAGCGAACACTTAGCGCAAGCTTTATGTAATGGATCTGGGTTAGAGGTGGAGATGCATTCAACGGGTTCCGTAATGTAAATTCTGGAAATTTGGAATTGGCATAGTACATAAACATAATATATACATCACGCCTGTGTTCCTAAATCGGGTAGGCAGAGCATACGAAACGTTATGCAGTCAAAACCATGACTACTTCACAAAACCATGATTTCCAGCATTTTTATGTTTCAAGTAATTCAAGTTAATAAGTGCAATAGTGATAGGATGTTCGGAGAATAAGTAAGTATTTAACTAAAAATACCACTGTATTCGGCAATTAATAAGACAAAACTGTCCAGGGATGTAAAATACATATTCGTATTATAGATAGAGGTGTCCCTTATCTAGTTAGATTTGTAGATGTGTACGCAAATGCATTTCCGCGTTGAGAGCCGTTTTGGTGTCTCGAGCCCGTCTGTCCGTCGGCACCGATTAGGTACAACACGCAGACGCAGCCTATATTACAATTTACAGCTTGTCTCAGTATTTGTAGTAAACTTAGAGAAAAACAATCACACATTCGAAGAAGCAATTTTTTATGTTTGTGTACTTAATTAGTTTCCTATTTAGGTACTCGCCAGTAAAGAATCACTTGTTCTCGTTCGGTTAAATGCACCCTTCCAACATCCAGCAACGAACGTATCAATCAATCCATTGCTAAACTAGATTCATCCACTTGGTTTACCTGCTCAAATCAACGTACGACTTCTCATACAAAGCCACATAAACGCCCTCAAAATTTATGCCGGCCTATGTTAATGTGTATATTAAATGGAATAAAATGATAGTGGATTGCAGCGGATGCGGGGGCGCTCCCACCTCCACTCCTAGTGGGAGCCGAGGTGCTTTGAGAATGTCGCTCCACCTACTTAGCGTTGCATAAGCATTAGTATTCGATCCGTGCCTAATTGCACGCTAACTGCGGAAGATTCGAAACGCTAAATGGATTTCGAAACGTTCTGAAGGGAAACGTCACGATTGCTGATGAGGTTAGGTTCGGTTATTATAGGAATTGCTGGAAATATATGTAAATATACATTTATCTACAAGTAGATAACCTGAAATGGTTATGGCACAGTATTATGTTATGGTCATTCGGGAATGCAGGCGTGACGTAGTATGTATGTTTGTATCTAGAATTCTGTAAAAATGAGGTTCGAAATTCATGCTAACCACGATAGTTTTGGATGAGAATTTTAGTAATTCTATTGCTTGAAGAATTAGTTATAGATACCAGATACCGAGTTATAGATACCGATGAATCTTTCAGTATAAAAGAAGAAACAAAAAACTTAAAGGATAGAAAGCCTTTCCATTATAAAGCTCAGGGCACATGAGAAATTAGAGAGCACATCTGTTAAGAAGGTTGAAAGTAAATCTAGGGAATTCGATTATTTTATTTATCTGTGTAGTCACTGATTTACATGTAGTTCCAGTAGATACAATACAAGTTAAGTGACGAGCTGGAAATACATTACCTTCGTAACATTTATCTCATGAAAAAAACGGCTAAGAGTGACTTACTCTAGGACGAAACTATATTCCCGTTTGGTTAAATCGGCTGTTAGTGAAATCTCGGCTGCAGAGCTAAGTTACTGCAAAAATGTTTTTATTTTAGCACTCCTATTCCGAGCGGCAAAGGCTGTTTATCCTTAGTGCCAGAATTTGAGTGTTGACGTCTCTTCACGCAACCGTTAAAGCCAATGAGGCTAACAATGAACCCAATCACGATATCCGCGTTCTAACTTTCTAATAAAACCATAATGCCGGCAATAAACAGAATATCGAAATGTTAACCGTGGGCACAACACTCGCCTACGTGTCCCAGTAGTGTCGTAAGATGCACCGCGGCTTGGGCTCCAAATTCTTCACCCACTGAACACCGTGGGCAGGTGGAAAGCGGAGCACGTTATGCAACCCTTCGGAATATGGCGTGGACCAAACTGCGAAAGTTCACGTTTGCCTTCGATCGATTGGAGTCGCGTATCCTTGTGGACTTATGAGTTTGCCGCGTGTGGGTTGCAGTTTCACTGTCGTTTATGGATTCGGACCTCGGTCGCATTCGTAAATGTTTTACAGGTACCAACTACTCAACGGAGCCCGGATGTAGACTCACTGAAGGGTTAATTAAAGTTAGCTATGCTACATCGAGTAGGAATAAATAATCATTAGTGATTTCTAATCCTGTGTGGCGTCGGGTTTAAATAACACCTATCCGTTTCTTTGCTTTGCCTACCCCATTTGGCGTGATTGTATGCATGCATGCATTTTCTGACCGTCTTCAAGTAATAGGGTGCAAGTAAAATGTGTGTGTATTTAGTACAGTACCTACCCGAAATCTAAAAAAAAAATCTATGAAAAAGCGAGGTGCGAACTTACCCCCACTACTTATAATCATGTCGAAGACTATATAAATGTACTGAGTTGATCATTTTTCAATAGTTTGTAACATATAGAAGTTTCCATACATAGGCTACGTTTGACTTCCATCTATTCGTATGGCTCTATGAGTAGCTCTATCTAAGCACATAACCAAACAAAATAATGCATCGTGCCCTAACCTAATGTAGCACAAAGAACCGTAGACGCCTTAAAAGTCAGGCTTAATGTGTGCCATATGCACTGAAATCCTTCGCGCGTCCACGCACGTTCAATGTCCTCCAACAAGACATGAAAATAACGATAAGTTTACTTATAAGTGTCGCGCCTTGATGTCTTAGGCCTTAATTGGAGACTCGCCTACGCCGGTGACATAATTGTCTAAAGTGTTGTTAAGTCCGCAAGCAGATAGACACAAAGTGTTTGCACCACGGAGTGCGTATTTGCTTGAGTACTTTGCCTAATGTGTTAGGGACAGCCTTTAACAAAATGTAGGTAGTTAGTATAACAATGTAGGTACGCTCTTTTATTTGCTTTACACAACTGGTCACAGCTCATGTCAAGTGAGTATGGTCAAGCCAATTGATTTTTGACGCACCTCAGAACGTTGTCACAGTATATGTTTTTTAGGGTTCCGTACCTAAAGGGTGAAAACGGGACCCTATTACTGAGACTTCGCTGTCTGTTTGTCCGTCTGTCTACGCTGTATCTCACGAACCCTGCTGGGTAGACTGTTGAAATTTTCACAGATTAAGTAGATAAAAAAAAATTACAGGGGGCCCCATACAACAATAGGGTTTTTGACAATTTTTGAAATATATTTTAATCAATTCTTCACTAATAATAATACCATTTTGTTTGCATTTTACTTCGCGGTTGTGTGCAGATTTTCCTTTACCGAATAAGGTGGTGGTAAATCTCGCGCTTAAATTCCGAAAATCCATTCCCCTATCCATTTCTTGGACTTAGGCATCTAGGCGTCGGGTCTGTATTGAGTAGGTACGTGTATACCCGTTTTAATCCAACTATGAACTGAAAACTGTGCCTAAAGTTGCTACGAAACGTAACAAAATCACAGTTTTGCTTATGAAACGTTTCGTGTGCTCTGCCCACTTCTTCTGACAGACACTGGCAGTGCGCGTCTGTCCGCTGCCGTGGCGCGTAGCTCCAGATGAAGGGTCACGGATTGACCCGAAACATGTCGAGCTAATCTCGGTATAAAAAACGTGAGTAGTTCCGTTATTTCACTATAAGTGAGTCTCACGGTAGTTTTAGGTATATTGAAAAAAATATGGGCGTTATGTATCACTTTTTTATATCTAGTTATGTGGGAGCAACAAGATTCGGTTTACCTATACCTACCTATAGGAAACGGAAATCACGTGACTATAACAAAAACAATAGATATAAGCCAGGTGTCAGACAAATAGTGTTCTTTTTTATTTTTGTTGTAAAATTTTATAATTATTGTGTCAAAGCTAGTATTTTTTTTTTCATATTTAGAGACTCGAGCCTTCTTGTATGACTAGGGAGATGCAATCAACTACGATCTATATAAATTATCCATTTAAGAGGAAGATACACGATAAAACTGGGTCTATTCCCACTAGTTCTACTGACAGTTCTACTGGTAGAAGTAATGGGAATTTTCATTCCCACTAGTTCTACTATTCAAAGGACTTCAGATAATAGTCCTTTGAATAGTAGAACTAGTGGGAATGAAAATTCCCATTAGTTCTACCAGTAGAACTGTCAGTAGAACTAGTGGGAATAGACCTAAAACTGTTGTTTACAATAATCTAAATTTAACATTAGTTCAACCGTCAACTATTGGGCTATCTTGTAATAGCAGTTATTGCTCACCTATAAACTTTGGCGAACTTTATCGACTATGCTCATTCAGTGTATGCTACCAGTGGGGCCAGTGAACAAACTAGATAAGGGTCTATTTGGGACATTCGGTGCGCCTATTCCTATGTTGTGATTGCCTACTGTTTAGTTGGGATATTTTATAAACAGTCTCGATTTGGATGTAAAATGGTTTCTCATAGTCGCAAAATTACGGGCGCTATTGATTAAAATTTAAAAAAGTCCCCAATTTTCCATACGAATTTAATGATACTATTCCGTTCCCGTGTGGTGTCGGGTTAGAATAGCACCTCCCCCTATCTTCCCGTGGGTGTCGTAAGAGTCGACTCTGGGACACATTCTCACGCCTGTATTCCTATGAGGGGTAGGCAGACCACATGAATCCAAAAATCCAGTGCCACGTTTTGCAAATTCAGGGTAACCAAATGGTTCAACATGATATTGCGGTGACAAGTTGTTAGCCCATCGCCCACAATATACTAAACCTTTCCCAGAGTCGACTCTTACGACACCCACGGGAAGAAAGGGGGAGGTGCTATTCTAACCCGGCACCAAACGGTATACGCTGTATATAAAAAAATAAAGGTAGTTAAATCTACAGATTAATGGACTTGCACAGCAACATGCGCGAGTTTTTTCGTATGCGGGATAGACTACCTGTCTATTTCTGACGTCTGTAGTTAGACAATGACAGGTATAGTCTATATCGCGCGCATCTCTACTCGCGCCTTGCTGTGCTAAACTGGCTGGTCATTATTAGATACCCACCGAGAAAATCGTAGCTCTACCGAAAACAACCCAAAACATTTTCAAGGCATGACTTACAAGATAACCTTTTTCAACAAAATTAAATACAATTCCGCGAGCAAAGGTACAAGTAGCATATATTATTCCGCGATTGCGTCTGCCGGACGCTTCCTCCGCATGAAACGCGGGTCTTATTGCGTTCATTGATGGATTTATCACGAGGTCGCGGCGCCCGCGCTGTCACGCGCGCACCCAGACCACGCGGGCACGAAAAACTTCAAACATCCTTTTCGAAAATACTAACGCACTCCGAACTTTTACAAACGTCTTTAGGCATACCCATACATGTGTTACACCTATACTATACGGATATCTCGTATGGGGTTGGTAGAAGTCGCATGGACAAAATTGTTTCACATGTCATAGCCAATTTATCTTAGATTTTAAGCTACCTGCCTAGATTAAAGAGGTTGCTACATTCATAGAATAACGCCTATGTTCTCAAATGAGGTAGGCAGAGCACACAAAACGTGACATAGACAAAACCATGATTATGACTATATCACGCTTCGCAGCCACTTCTAGCATAGTTTTAGGTTTGCAAAGATGGAAGAGGTACAAAGAGGTTGTTAGCCTGTCTCACACTGATTTTGTTACTTGCCACTCCTACGACACCGACGGATGAAACGAAGAGGTATTAGTGTAAACTAAAAATCTCATTTTATACGTTTGATAAAGTCGTAAAAGTTATAATGATTATGATTACCAACCATTAGGACTTGAAAGTTAAGATGTGAGACAAGTTCTAAAACAGATGATGATTTAAATCTTCCCGATTCGCAGATGTTTTTAATGCTTCCATGGCACATCTCGATGGCGACCAAGCTCATCCACAATTATTCAGGTTCAGGAGTCAACAATTTTCAATAAATGGCGGTTTATAAATTACTAGCTTTCCGCCCGCGGCTTCGCCCGCGTGGAATTCGGTTATATTGCGGTATAAAGCGAACATTTCCCCGGGAACATCGATTTTTTTCCGGGATAAAAAGTACCCTATTATTCAATCCGGACTTTACGTCTGCAAAATTTCAAAGTAATCGGTTCAGTAGTTGCGGCGTGAAAGCAGAACAAACAAACAAACAAACTCACTTTCTGATTTATAATATTGGTAAGGATTAGAAACATTCGCTCTTCGGCTTCTGATTGAGCTGAATTTTCGTATCGGTTGGTACTTATGAAAGTTTGATGACAATAAGTACTAATAATCTGGAGTCCACAGTGCAGGACTATCTGAAATAGTCTGAATGGAACTCTTCAGTGACATACTTAACATAATGTACAGGATGTACGACAATGGAGCACAGTTAGAAAAAAGTACGGAAAAGCTTGTATCAAAAACGTTTTTTGGTTTTTAGACCAACTGTTTCCCTTAACTTTAGTTAACATCACTTCTTGTTCAGCGATTGTTAAACAATTTATTGCAAAATATGACTTCGAGTGAAACGCGCATCAGCCAGAGGAGACGTTGTTGTCATTCGGGGAAGCGTGTTTCCGCGAACCACCACACTTGGCGCGCTGCTCAGATCACAGGATAATGCTTCCAAGACAAGTTATTTCAATATTTAAGGAGCACAAACATCCAAAATACTGTTCAGTATATACGTATACACATGGAACGGTGGATTGAAAATGTGCTTAGGGGACAATAGCTTTGACTTATGACACTTTCCATGAGGAAACGCCGTTTTATTGGATTTGTTCCTACTAAAACCCCTCGTGATCCGTGTGGGAGCTACGGAACTTCAAGTCACCATTTTAAAATCTCTGGAGTTTCCAAAATGATGAGCTCTGGTTCTCTAGCTCCCACAAAGGTTCGCCGAAAAATTCTACAAAATCTACGATCGCTCTGTGCGGGGGTAAAAATTTAAACCACTTTTCAATGACAGTGCGTCAACAGAACTGTTAACGAAGTAAGTAATCTATGGCCAAACAGTAAAAGCCATTGTCAAACTAAGTGTTCGCTATCAGTCCCAGCACTATAGTTTTTACTTAACTTAATTTTATCTTAGCAAAAAACAACTCAGACTGGCGCCAAGCTGATAAGCGTAAATTAAAGGTCCGACGTATTGGCTCTCAGAGATAACGGTCTTTATTCTTTTAGAGTATCGCACTGGTAGCCCTTCCAATGATTTTTATCAGCGAGCAGTAACCGGAATGCATCCGGATGAGAACTTTTTTAAGGGAAGTAAGTAGTGTTATTATTTCGTATTTGAGCTTTTTTTTTAACTTACCAACACTGACGACCCTTTTGTGAATAGCGTATACGAGTACATGAAAATTAGGTAGGTACCTCTAATTAGATTTCCAAAACGAAACAAGTGAATTTATCTATCTAGTTCTTACAGAATCTGAGCATCGATCTATACCTCAACGGCAAAATGGTATTTTATATGTATACCTTTGACCTTTCATCATTTCCGTAGAAGAGTATCTAAAAACAGGCATACCTACTCTCCGGTTTACCCAACTATGATGTAATGATAATGATACGAGTACCTAAAGTGGAGTCCAAAATTAGGCGAACTAACTTGACAGTTCATTGTGCACTAAAGTTGCCACAGTTTGGCCAGTGCTGTTAATATCGATGTTTAAAGTAAAAAGTATTGTTATAAAATCGATGTTTAAAGTAAAAAGTTTTGTTATCTTTATTATTGTGTTTGGAATCAAACTAATAATTTTACTACGTAAATGAATAATAATAAAAATTGGTAGAAATTAAAAATACACCATGTTGGATAAATTTTTGTTAGTAAATCGTACATCCTTCAGATCATATTAAATCGCGGTAAATTGCAGTAGTTCGTCCATATTTGGCAAATTATGTAAGAGTGTGAAAGTTTCGACGAATTATTTGTTAAGCACATGGTAATATCGACATATTTATGTCGACATAAACTTATCACTATTTATGTTTTCCTATGTCTGGCAACATTTTCGGCTGTCAAGTTAGTTCGCCTAATTCTGGACTTCACTTTAGGTACTCACTAATTAAAAACCTACCTACATGATATAACTAAATTCTCTCAACTTTCGAATTGCAGACGCGAGTTATTTTCAACTTAATCTTTCTCTCCTTGTATGTTCCAATAACTTCAACAGTCAATTCAGTTGCAACTTCCTGCCAAAACAATTACAAATTGCTGGCCAGTAACCCAGCGTTTCATGCACGCCTACACGGCACAATTGATGCCTATGTGTTTGTGTGGCGTATAGGGTTGCCAACTTTTTTTACAAGAAATAAAGTATATTCAGGTCTATGAAGATTATTAAACAGTATTTTAGGGAAACGAACAGTATTTTATTTATTTATTGTTCTAAATACATATTTTTAGAGCTTCTCGCACAACTTAATAATTTACAATCTTTTTAATAAACTTCATATGCTGAAAACAGTATTTTGCATACTTTTTTTTGTTAAACAGTAAAAAGTATAATTTAGTGAAAAACAGTATAATACTGTTCAAAACAGTATAGTTGGCAACCCTAGTGGCGTACGCCATTCGCATCAAATGAATTGACCGGGCCGACACATAATGAATTAAGCAATTGGTTACTTAATAGAGGTGCAACTGTAAGCAGAGGAATGGTTTCCTGTTGGCGTTGGGTGTCGGGTGGTATTGTGTGTGGTGGCTTTTTGTACCAATATCATGACACCGTTACATGGGGTTACAGTGGCTATACTTGAGACGGTGTAAGCGGTTTGTATGGATAAAATTACAGCGCTGGCGGTCACTTGTGGAGTAAAATTCTCCTCAAATCGTTTGTTACGCCGTCTCTGGCGAATACGGTTACAGTAAACTCATAGTACCTAATGTGGACTTCATGTGTAATGTGGTAACAACGACTTGTACCAACCGGGCTTTCCAAAACTTTGCGATACTTGCCTTAAATGTAGAAGAAAGAAACGAATTGTTCGTTTAAAAAAATCTCTAATTAACTTTGCGCGGTTTATGTGGTTTAAGTTATTGTTACTCAGTTATAGTTCTCGAATCAAACTTACCCCAATACCTTAAAATCTGGCCAAGATTTTTGACGACCACTTAACTGTGTGTGCTTGTGCTACTCAAGAGGAATTGTTATTTTTATCTAATCTTTCGTTTGACTGTATAAAAGTGCAGAGTGTATACGAACCAAGTTTTTATCTTTAAATATTTGAATGGAGTACCTAATACCAACATTGAAAATAAAATAAGGTCTCGTTCAAGCAAAATATCCTATCCCCAATATTTAAGGACTGCCTTCATGTCGTATAGTTCTGGGATATCCTGTATGTATATCGAAATCACGACAACGGCAAGCGATGGCTCATATTCAAAATATGTATTAGTTATCTAAACAAAATTTGTATGTCTAGACGATATTAAACTTTAGATGTTTGTATTTGAAAAAAGTGTACGTAAATGGCCTTATCTGTTGTTTTGAAGAATGAGTGAATTACATTGTAAGTGTACGCCACTTACAAACAAGAGCCAAGAATATGGGTTCAAGGATACCTACCAAAGTTTAATCAGCATCCGGGATATCATGAAATTCAGCCTCTTCGTGCAGATGCCTCCGTACCATGGGCATGAGTAACCATCTCGATCAATTAACGACGCACAGGATAACACGAGTAGGTTTCTATCAGGCGAAACGAATTGGGCGCTAGTCATTCAACAAATTATCTTCAATTAACGAATGGCTCATCATTTTAAGAACGTTCCGCGGTGAATGAAAGCACGGCACTTTGTTCAAGGTCGATGTTCGGGTGGTATAAATAGATGACGCACCGCCACCGAGGATCCGGTGGGGCTGGTGACGTGTCACTGTCGTGTCGGGGTCGTGTCGTGAGCGGGTGTCGCGCGGGCGCCGGCGGCGGGCGCGGCGAGCGGCGGCCGACTGTTTCAGCGCGAGCGCCGCGAGCCCCATTCATTCGCACGCATGAATGAATGACGTTTAGCGCGTGCCCCGAAAATTAACTGAAATCCTCATGCATACGTGCCGACGAACGGGAAACTCTTCATTATGAGCTTTCCTCTTATTCAACTGTATTTCCTCGTCAATTGACGATTTAATTGACGCAGTCAATTGGATTTCTCAGAAGCTAGTATTTATTTGCTTGTTGGATTTGATTGTGTAATATTTATCTGGGGTGTGACGTTTTATGTACCTACGAGACGACGTTCGTATCCATCACCCACTTACTACTTGCATTTTACTTAAGTATAATTTAGATTTCTTTAAAAGTGAACTGGTTCTTGAATAAAAAAGCGATTTACCAGTAGGTAAAAATTTATGTGTCCTTTCTACCCGGCTGCTAAGAAAGGATATCGTTTTACTATACCTAACTACCGTCATAAAAAAAATTACATAAAATCCCACTGGCTGTTAATTTTTTATATGCCAGGATGTGAATGAGTTGCGATAACCAAAATGCGATTAAAAGATCGTGAACTGCTCTATTGGTAATGAATCTCTAATCGAAATGACATAAAAAAAACCTTCTAAATTTCACGCGTAAAATATTACATTTATTTACTAATTAACCACGGAATATGCTCTTAAGTATTACCTAATTCAATTTTATGCCAGTTGCGGTTACTTGTTACGAGTGTTCACCTGTAAAATTCCATGACAGTAGGCGTGAATGTAGGTGTACCCGGCTCAGCACTGATTGCCGTGACAAACTAACGGACAAAATTAAATTATTACTGTTCAGTTCCTGGCAGCTACGTGGGTATAGAGTTGCCAGATGAAATAAGGAAATTTCCTGACAATTTAACAAAATTCTCGGGCGAATTTCTTGATTTTTTGGTGAGTGGTGCGACTTAGCGGGTAAAATTCGAAGACATCGAGAGTAAAATTTGGACAACAATTCTTTTATTAATACGGTTTTTACGTGAAAACCTTATGTTATCCATTGAAACATAGTTTTAGACCTATGACATACCTAATAAGTATTCGCATCCATATATTCGTATCCTTAACTTAACACAAAAAGTGACATTCGCGACATCTCTGCCGACTCCACGCTTAATACGGCAACAAGCGCGATATAAAATATACTCCCTACCTGTCATTATCCAACGATTCTAACGTCTCTAGTTAGCGCGTGAGTATTTAGATAGACTATACTAGTCATTGTCTAAGTAGTGACGTCAGAAAAGACAAGTACATCTCACGTGCAAGTTGACTAGCGCGTATCGTTGTGCTATAAGCTTACTGGCCGTTTGTAAGAATTATGGCGAATGAGCATTTACTAGGTCCGCGTGCTCCACTTTGGACCAGGGATGTTATGGATATTATAATTTCGGATCCGGATATGGATATGGATAATGGTAAAATATAATATCGGTTTCGGTTACGGTTATGGATATTAAAATAATTTCGGATATCCGATAGTTTCGGATAATTTCGGTTACGGATATAAGATTTTTAAGGAACTGTAAAATGAAATTACAAAAAAGATTATATTCGACTTTAATTTGTACCTTGTAGGTTTCGCAATCAGTCATACAAGTAATTCTTTCTTTGAAGTATTATATAGGTAGTGCAATATTTTACATTCACTTCATCAAAAAATGACCAAATCAAAATACCTATATTTAGGACGCATTTTTCCAGTCACTGACTATTTATTTACAAATTTACAATAAACTAACCTTTAATCTTAAAAGTAATAATAAAATTAATTACATCGTAGGTACGTAACGTAATCTCACATTAACCTCGTAAAGTTTCGACTAAACGGGCGCGCGGCGGTCTGCCGGCCGGGCAAAAACAAAAACTTGTCATGACGTGTCATAGTATAACCTGTAGGAATTAGGTGTGCACCTCGCGCTGTAACGTCAGTAGGTACCGGGAGTGGTGTCGCATTCAAGCGGAGTGCACATTTAATTCGTACGAGTTGTAATATTGACTCCGCCCTATCCGAAACTATCCGAAACTTTTCTTTTCGGATTCGGTTACGGTTATGGATATTTTTTTATTTCGGATATCCGATAGTTTCGGTTACGGATATGGATATCCATAACAACACTGCTTTGGACCATGTCTTTGCTTTCTATCAAGCGTACGTACGTAGGTAATTGTGACCATGGTCAGTATACTTGAATTGTAAAATAATTTTAAACAAAAAAAAACCGACTTCAAATTAGCTTTATCCTGAAAGGAAACTTCTGTTTATGTACGTATTTACTAAAGGTCAAGTAGGTATACGTATACGTAGCTCTCAGCAGATTCAAGGCTTTAGGAGGAATAGCTCTATCTGATTTAGAACCCTCTAAACTGGTTTACACCCCACGATGAACGAGCATTAGCAGAAATGCAACGCTTGAGAAGCAGCAGGCCTGGCTAATTACTGAAACTATAATTTTCAGTCTGCAGGTGCATTCAGTATCGAAAAAATTATCCTTTAACTCCTAAAAATTAAGGAGTTGACCTTTCATCATCAGCTCAATCATATTTTTTTTACAGCCAAGCGTAAATACTGGTGTAGATTTGAAAAATGTACTAAAAACACTACCTGTGCCTATAAAATTTGAGGGTTGCCCTCGATTTCCCTCATATTCCATCATCAGGTCAAGATATGCCGACAATCGGACTACCTGGAAACTATACCCTTTCAGACAAAAAAAGAATTTTCCAAATCGGTCCAAGCGTCTTCGAGTAATCAGCGAATACACATAAAAATACTCTCCATTTCTTTCGTGGATATCGCAAGTGGCGACTAAGGACCTAGGTTAAAGTAAATTTTAGGCGACAGGCTATGAGGCTAGCAACCTGTCACTATCATACCTGCTAACTCAAAACCTACAAAAAATGTGCTAGAAGTGGCCACGAAGCGTGACATAGACATAGTTTTGTCTATGTAGCGTTTTGTGTGCTCTGCCTACCCCATTTAAGAATACAGGCGTGACTGTATGTAGGTATGTAAGTATGTACAAATGTAAGTTCGGACTAAAATTCCCGAATGCCCATACATTTTTTTTTTATTTTAAGGATAATTCAAAAACTACTAGTTAGATTTTGATGAAATTAAAATGGGACCAATGGGAAGCCATTTGCTATCGAACACAAAAAGAACCATCGAAATCGGTCCACCCGTTTAGAAGTTCTGAGGTAACATACATAAAAAATAAAAAAAAAATAAAAATAAAAAAAATACAGCCGAATTGAATACCTCCTTTTTTGAAGTCGGTTAAAAAACAGACGAATTTGGAGCAAAAAAATTAAGAAAGAAACGTAAAATTTATTAGTCTGGTAACCCTAAGCGGGCATATTATGCTGGATACAATACCTAACGGGGACTTGACAGTTGTTAGTTTCTAATCTACTCCTACGAGTGCTTATTTCGATAAATATATTATATGTATTAACAGATACCGTCTTTGAAAATTAAGACCGCGATAAAAGGTTCATACCTTTACAATGGAAGTACACTGATTGATATCTAAGTTTTGTATTAAGGGCAATTCAGAACCCATACATACACATACATACATACATACATGCATATAAACCGTCACGCCTTATTCCCTGCGGGGTAGGCAGAGACAACAGAGCACCATTCGCTTCTATTCTGACATACTTCTTTCGCTTCACTAACATTCATCACTCTCGTCATACACGCTCGACGGTTTCGGGTAGGTACTCCTAATTTGGCCTCCCTTTAGTACATCGCCGATCTGGTTGATATACGTTCTCCCAGGGCGCCTTCGACCGACTTGCCCTAACACACTTCCTTTATAAATTTTCTTACATATCCTTGCTTCATCCATTCTCTCCACTTGGCAAAACCAACGCAGCATACCTTTCTCTACCCTTGTTATAATACTCTCTTTCAGACCACACTTCTCTCTAATCACGCTATTACGCACCCTATCAGTAAGTTTGATATCTATCACTCATGCTTCGCAAATAACGCATCTCAACCGCATTCAAATTCAGAACCCGTGGTGGATTATTGGGTTTACAATTATACTTCTCCGTGTATTCCGTGGTCATCGTAAGAGGCGACTAAGATAGTAGTAAAATAAATGAAATAGTTAATTAACTAATTACCTACTAGCGACAGGCTAGCTACGTGTCACTTTGTAATAAAATGGCTACGTAACGCCAAAAAAACGGTTACTAATAATAATTATAAGGCGGAAGAGTTTGTTTGTTTGTTTAAACGCGCTAATCTCAGTAACTACTGGTCCGAATTGAAAAATTTTTTTTGTGTTGGATAGACCATTTATCGAGGAAGGCTTTAGGTTATATAACATCACGTTGAGACCAATAGGACCGAGGAAATATTGGAAAATATGGAAAAAACGGGGAAAAATCGTTACTATTCCACGCGGACTGAGTCGCGGGCACAGCTAGTATTATTAAATTATTATAATAACGTTTCGTGTGCTTTTCTGCCTAATACATTTGGAAATAGAGACGTTTATTAGATAGTATGTATGTATTGACCACCAATATTAAATAAATAGCCTTGAAGTGTAATGTCCCAGGTCCCAGATATGGGCTTAGCCCAGTATTCAGGCCCGGATTTAACTTCCTGCTTCATGTGAACTTATTTTTGATTAAGTATAAACTTTAATAATAGAATGCTAGCAAATGAGCTTTTATAAAAAAAAAACTCAGAATAGTTCATTTTTTTATTTTTCTGTAACGTTTATTCAATCCAAATGCTAGAAAAAAAAATGATTTCTAAGATTTTTTTAAGTGTAATATTTTCTATATTTTTTGCTTCTTAACACAAGTTTTTTGTAGTTTATTGTGTTGTAGTGGAAAATAGCTTGAAATTCAGAGTAAAAATCACATTAAAATTATACGAATCACAAAAGTGTACTTATACCTTATCGGTTTCGGTAGTTAAAACAATATAAACAATCTTGACATGTCTTTTTGTTGAAATACACAGTCTAAAAATGAAAATCGTTACATACAATTCAATTATGAAAGTAAATGATTTTTTCATACCTAAATTGTAAAATGTAAAGTTTTTGATTTATAAAGTGTACGTATAAATAAAAAGACGCGTCAAGATTGTTTACATTGTTTTAACTACCTAAACCGATAAGGTATAGTGGCAAATAGTCCAAGGAACACTCAAATGATGAATGTTTATTATGACGTGAAATAAGAAATTAGTACCTGACAATTCGATGAGTAAAAATATAGTAGGTGATTATTTACATACATACATCACGAGTGTATTTCCAAATGGAGTAGGAAGAGCACATGATATGTTACATAGTCATTCATAACCATGACTATTTCACAGTTCATAGCCATTTTAACATAAATTTAGGTTAAAACATTGATGACAGAGGTGTCATCCCCCCGTGCGGTGCCGGGTTAGAATAGCACTACCCACTTTCTTCCCGTGGGTGTCGTAAGAGTCGACTCTGGGAAAGGGTTAGTGTATTGTGGGAGATGGGCTAGCAACCTACCACTGCAATATCACATTTAACCATCTGATTACCCTGTAATTGCTAAACGTGGCACTGGATTTTTCAATTCATGTGCTCTGCCTACCCCTCTTGGGAATACAGGCATGAGAATATGTGTATGTATGTGACAGAGGTATTATTATAATAGTGTCTAGTTACTACCCTGTCGCCTAAAGCATACCATAACCCGAACCCTTTGTCGCTTCTTACAACATTTATGTAAGAAATGGAGAGGTTCTAAACTTGACACCACACGGGTAAGTATTTACATAGCTAAATAACATAAACAATAACGTCACGCCCTTATTTCTCAAGGGGGTAGGCATAGACTGAGCACAGGAAACCACATAGACGAATCCTTGTAATTTTTTAAGGCTTTTAATTTAGAAAAAAATGAAAATTATTGACAATTTGCTGGCCCATTGCCTAGAAATACAGGTACCTACCTTAACCTACTTCCATAGTAGCCTCTTAAAATATCCACGAAGGAAATGGAAAGGTGTATTTCTAAACCCGACATGACACGGGAAATTACACAACATACAATACAACAATATACGACATATTCGGAAAAAAAAATATAAATTACTTCAGCGACGGGAAAATGTTACGGGAAATAGGCCTAGAGCCTGCAGCCGGCCGATAAAATACTAACTCCACTTTTTGGGAATTTCCGAATATTTTGTGCTTGTTTTGTGTTTTTATTGTAATTAAATAGTTTTAGTGTTATAACCAAAACAACGGCTGTGAATCATTGAATCAACAGATGAAATTTTGACAAAATGAATTAGTAATTTGATCAACGGAAATTTTCCAATATTCGGGAGACAGCGAAAAATAAAGTGTCGGTTTTTAATAAACAATGAGCTTAATTTTACGTAAAATATTTTTAAATTTGCTGCTAGATAAATTACGGAAAAAAATAACTAACCTTATGATGAATAGTTGACACTCACACCCACAGAACAATTGAAACTCACTGTCACAGATTGAAAACCACTGCAATTTTTTTTTCTCCGCGGTACTGAAGAGTTGCTTCCACGGGGAAGTCTGCCGAGGCTTTGAGCAGTTCCTGAAAGAGCCCTGGCCCGCGCATGCGTCCTGCGCGCCGGGGCGTGACCTAGACCCTGAAAACACCACCTTCCTGCCCACGCAAACCTCGTCACCATGGCAACGCGAAGAAATTGCACTCAAAAAAACAAACTTGCACTCAAAACTACCCAACAAAAAAAACTCCACGAATACCGTAACCAGAATTCAATTCTACTTTTATTCATGATGTCTTAGTTTTAGACCCCCATGGTCAACATTGCATAATCTGCGTCATGCGGAAGTATGTTTAGAAAATGAACTGGTACTCACTTGTTTCGCTTCGCCCAATCGGAGGAGCCGCTGGGCTGGCATTGGCGCTTCCTCGAACCATGGTGTGGGGAATGATGACCTCGCGTCCGTTATTGACGACAAACAAGGTATTAGGTATACAGGTGTCGACTTCTCATAGTCTAAGTGCTGGCATACCTAGGTTATGGGCTGAAATGCATTGCGTCACTGTCAAAAAAACAAAGTTTTGTATGTAATGATTCATAAAAATTTTGGAAATCTCTTGGCTTGAGAGGTTTTCGCGGTATTCTATCTGATCCGAAAACAATATATTTGAAACATAGACATGTAGACCTCTAGATGTCTAGTTTGAGATGCAAAGATGTCTAGATTTTTTGATGATAAATAGTTCAACTTCTTTCTGATAATTAAGCACAAAATAACGTGCTTTAGAAGTGATTAGTAAACTAAACCAATTTTCGAGAGTACCTCTTAGGAGTCTTAGGTACGTCCTAAGAATTAGGGAAATGGAACCCATATAGGATCACTTCCTTGTCCATGAAGACTCCTTTTCGCAGTAACTCGTTTGGATACAACATTGCAATTGATACCAAATAAGAAGGTACCTACTTAGGTACTTACTAAAATCTCCGATCCTTTAAAACTGTGTCAAAATCAAATCTTACGGCTACGGTGATATTCAATCTACCGATGCTTAGTTTATCTTACTCGAGTTATAAAAATGGCGAATAGTATATGGATGTTATGTCTTTTTCCTAAAAATATATTTTTACCTAGTACTAAGCTAAACCGTTTCACCATACATTTGCACAAAGACCTTTGGGATACTTCCTTATGCTCTAACAATCATGAAACTTAGCACGAATGATTGTGAGGTAACACAACATAAATCCGTAAATCGAAGTATTCACATCTTAAAGAAGAACTTGCAATATTGTTTTAAAACTAAATTAAGTAGGTAATTTATAAAGGGAAACCGATTGTCTGCACCTTCTCTGCCATACCGTTTATTTCGGGTCAGACAAACACCCGATAAATAATGTCTAATGTATCTCTTCAATCAAGTAATGAAGGGCTCAGGATGTCTTCGGCCACAGTTTCATTTCGTCACCTTCTTAAGTCGTCCACAGTGCCATGTCGTCAGCCAACAATTCCTAAATCGTCACCTTC